>CAUYRH010022230.1:0-24313 GCA_963574655.1 Perodicticus potto
TATTTGGCTTCAGAACTCACTTTGGTGGTGGGAAGACAACAGGCTTTGGCATGATTTATGATTCTTTGGATTATGCAAAGAAAAATGAACCCAAACATAGACTTGCAAGGCATGGCCTGTATGAGAAGAAAAAGACGTCAAGAAAGCAGCGAAAGGAACACAAGAACAGAATGAAGAAAGTCAGGGGGACTGCAAAGGCTAATATTGGTGCTGGCAAAAAGTGAACTGGAGATTGGATAACAGGCGAAGGAGTAAAGACTCTACAGTGATGTTATCTGCAGCCATTGTATAGATTTTTCACAAGAGGATTAATAAAGACTTTTCATGTGAAAAAAAATAAAAAAAATAAAAATATAAATAAATAAATGAGACAAAAATTGAAAAATATGCAACAAAATGATGATTGAGCTGTGCTTTCAATGCATAAGTCACTGGAAGTAGCATAATAAAATGAAGATTTGAGCTATGGAATATAGCAGGCCTAAGGTTCAAATCCTAAGGCAGAACTCAAGGTTCCACTATCTATTTTCTGTGTGGCTTGACTTTTTTTTTTTTTTAAGGAACATTTCTTTTTTTAAATTTGTATTTACTTATTTTTTTGTCACATGATATTTCTAAACCTCAGTTTCCTAATCTGATAGGAAAGTGATGAAGAATGGAAGTTACCCATGTAAAATGCCTGACATTGAGTCTGGTAAATAATATTTATTGAATATTCTAAACATTTTGTAAGTGTTATCTCACAGACTTGTCATAACAACCCTCTAAGATAGTTACATTACTATTCTCATTTTAAATATGCAGGATCTGAGGCACAGAAAAGTTAATTTCCCAAAATCATATCATTATTAGAGAGTCAACCTAAATAGTTGGACTCCAGGGCCTAGGTAATTTGTCACTAAAAAATAATTACTATTACTGGCTGGCCATGGTGTCTCACACCTGTAATCCTAGTACTTTGGGAGGCCAAGGTGGGAGGACTGATTGAGGCTGCGAGTTTGAGACTAGCCTGGGACAACAGTGAGACCTTGTCTCTACCAAAAATAAAAATTAGAGGTGTAGTGGTATGCACCTGTAGTAACAGCTACTTAGGAGGGTGAGGCAGGAAGACTGTTTGAGCCCAGGACTTGGAGGCTGCAGTGAGTTATGATGATGCCATTGCATTCTGGTCTGGGGAACATAATGACTGTTTAAAAAAAAATACCATCTTCTTCTTTTTTTTTTTTGTAGAGATAGAGTCTCACTTTATTGCCCTCAGTAGAGTGCCATGGTGTCACACAGCTCACAGCAACCTCCAACTCCTGGGCTTACGCGATTCTCTTGCCTCAGCCTCCCGAGTAGCTGGGACCACAGGCGCCCGCCAAAACGCCCAGCTATTTTTTTGTTGTTGCAGTTCGGCCGGGGCTGAGTTTGAACCCGCCACCCTCGGTATATGGGGCCAGCGCCTTACTGACTGAGCCACAGGTGTTGCCCTCTTTTTTTTTTGAGACAAAGTCTCACTCTGGCACCCTGAGTAGAGTGCCATGGCCTCATAGCTCACAGTCTTCAGCTCAAGCATTCATCTTATCTCAGTTTTTCTATTTTTAGTAGAGATGGGGTCTCACTATTGCTCAAACTGGTCTTTTTTTTTTTGAGACAGAATCTCAAGCTAACTCCCTGGGTAGAGTGCCATGGTGTCATAGCTCATAGCAACCTCAAACTCTTGGGCTCAAGAGATCCTCTTGCCTCAGTTTTTCTATTTTTTTATATTATTATTTATTTATTTTTTGAGACAATCTCATTATGTCACCCTCAGTAGAGTGCCATGGTGTCACAGCTCACAGCAACCTCAAACTCTTGCGCCTAAATGATTCTCTTGCCTTAGCCTCCCAAGTAGCTGGGACTACAGGTGCCCGCCACAATGCCCAGCTATTGATGGCTGGCCATGGTGTCTCACACCTGTAATCCTACTACTTTTGGGAGGCCGAGGCGGGAGGACTGATTGAGGCTACGAGTTAGAGCTGTTCTTGCAGTTGTCACTGTTGTTTAGCAGGCCTGGGCCGGGTTCGAACCTGCCTGCCTCAGTGTATGTGGCCGGTGCCCTAACCACTGAGCAACAAGCGCTGAGCCAGTTTTTCTATTTTTAGTAGAGATGGGGTCTTGCTCTGGCTCAGGCTGGTCTCTAACTATTGCACTTAAGCAATCCACCTGCCTTGACTTCCCAGAGTGCTAGGATTACAAGTGTGACCCACCGTACCTGGCCAGGTCTGGCTGTTGTTGAACTCCTGAGCTCAAGCAATCCACCGGCCTCAGCCTCCCAAAGTGCTAAAAAATTACTATCTTGGCCAGGTACAGTGGCCCATACCTTGTAATCCCTAGCACTCTGGGAGGCAAAGGTGGGTGGAATGCCTGAGCTCACAGGTTCAAGACCAGCCTAAGCTAGAGCGAGACACTGTCTCTAAAAATAGCTGGGCGTTGTGGCAGGCACCTACAGTCCCAGCTACTTGGGAGGCTGAGGCAAGAGAATCGCTTGAGCCCAAGAGTTTGAGGTTGCTATGAGCTATGATGCCATGACACTCTACCAAGGGAGACAAAATGAGACTCTGTCTCAAAAAAAAAAAAAAAATTACTATCTTGAATCAGACCATGTCTCTAAGCAGTCTTGCTTAAAAGAAGCTGTCTTTTACCATTCTCTAGGGTTAAGCTAAAGGATCAAAATTGCCTTCATCTGCTGGTCTCAAACACAAATTTAAAGAGTGCCATTTCAGGGCCATAGACTTAAGTTGGCAGTTTCTGGAATGGTTTCTAGGAAAGGTGTGGCTGGTTGGACAGGCCCATCAGCAAAGTATCTCTGGAAAAGTTATTTGCCATCTTTGAGACTCCTGGCTCAAATGATCCCCCATAAGACTGCTTAAAGCTATCTCTATAGAAGCCTATCCTAAGAAATGCTTCACTTTCTGGGTGACTCTGGAAAACTCACTTTAATGTTTCCTCTGCTCCAATGGGATCTATATTGCCATTGGAGCTTTGTGGAAATTTTTCCTGGATGTTTCAGAACTTTGTTTGTCAATGATCATAACTAATTCTCCTGCCTTTTCTTAGGCCCACAATTATTTTAAGGTAGTGGAAGGGAACAGAAAAAGAAAATGCAGCATATTTTGATAGTGCTATCTTCTGGCCAGGTGCTCACCACCTATAATTCTGGCACTCTGGGAGGCCAAGGCAGATAAGATTGTTTGAGCTCAGGAGTTCGAGATCACCTTCAGTAAAAGAAAGACCCTGTCTCTACTAAAAAGAGAAAAACTAGTCTGGTGTCCATGCCTATAATCCCAGCTACTTGGAAGGCTGTGGCAACAAGATCACTTGAGCCCGTAAATTTGAGGTTGCTGTAAGCTATGAGAACATCACAGTACTCTACCCAAGGCGACAGAGTGAGACTCTGTCTCAAAAAAAAAAAAAGATAATGTTGTCTTCTCTCACTATTTAAAAGTATCTGCAGTAGGCTCGGTGCCTGTGGTTCAACAGGCTAAGGCGCCAGCCACATACACCTGAGCTGGCAGGTTCGTATCCAGCCTCTGTCCGCCAAACAACAATGATGGCTGCAACCAAAAAATGGCCGGGCGTTGTGGCGGGCGCCTGTAGTCCCAGCTACTTGGGAGGCGGAGGCAGGAGACTCGCTTGAGCCCAGGAATTGGAGGTTGCTGTGAGCTATGATGCCACAGCACTCTCTCCAGGGTGACAGCTTGAGGCTCTGTCTCAAAAAAAAAAAAAAGATTCTGTCTCACAAAAAAAAAAAGAAAGAAAGAAAGAAAAGAGGAAGAAAGAAGAAAAGCCACTGCACTGTAGCCTGGGCAACATAACAAGATATCACCTCTTAAAAAAACAAAAGAAGCTGAACAAATCCAAAGAGGGATGTATACAAATAAACTCATAATAAGGCACATCATAAACGTTTGAAAACTAAACACTAAACAAAAAAACTTTGAGAGAAGTCAGAGAAATGACACTTTATGCACAGAGGAAAAAGAAGTCAAAACAATAGCAGATTTCTGATCTGAAACCACGGCAACTAGAACAGGGTAGCACAACATTTTTTCAAATCCTAAAAAAAAAAAAAAGAATTGACAACACAAAGTTCCAAATCCAGTGAGATTACCACTTAGGATTGAAAAGGAAATCAAGAAATTGTCAGATGAATGAAAACTAAAGTCATGAGGCAAAACTATTCTAAAAGAATAATTCAAAAAGTTCTTGAACAAAAAAGTAAAATTATAAAAATTTCAGAACAGGAAGTAAGAAAGAATATAGAAATTTATAAAAATATGAATAAAAGAGACTCTAATATTTCTCTTGAGTTTTCTAAATTATGTTTAACAACTAACAAAAACTATTACATGATTAAAACACTGTCGTTAATAAAACAGTTGTTGCCTATCCAAGTACCAAAGGAGTGGCAAGAGCTACACTAAGATTAGAACGTTCTCAATTAGAACTATAATTACAGCAAAAGTAATGCTAGTTTCATTAAAAATATCATTCATAAAGCAGTAAAAATCATTAATGTTTTTAAGTTTTGATCCATAAGCAAACATCTGTTTAATATGCGTGACGAAATGAGGGGGGAAATCATAATGGAATTCTGCTGTACCAAATAATGTATGGTTTCTTGACATGTGATCATGTGATTCTGTGATCATGTGATTTCTAAACTGAAATAACTGCTTTTTTCATGGAACACCACTTTTGCATGGAAAAACTATTCAACAATAGCCAGCCATGGCTACTCACACTTCATTATTTGACAGATAATTTTCACAACTGAATAAAGTGAGCCTGTCATGTCAAGAAAAACAAGTGAGAACATTAATGGCCAATAACAAAATCTGGAAAACTTAAATTGACCCATGTGGGCTTGACACATGCCCAATATTACAGACTTTTCAAATGAGATCAGTGGATTATGTAACAACTATGAATTTTTTGTTATTTATTAAAATGTGCCGGCTCGGTGTCTGTGGCTCAACGGGCTAAGGCGCCAGCCACGTACACCTGAGCTGGCAGGTTTGAATCCAGCCCAGGCCCACCAAACAACAATGATGGCTGCAACCAAAAAATGGCCGGGCATTGTGGCGGGCACCTGTAGTCCCAGCTACTTGGGAGGCAGAGGCATAAGAATCACTTGAGCCCAGGAATTGGAGGTTGCTGTGAGCTGTGATGCCACAGCACTCTATCCAGGGTGACAGCTTGAGGCTCTGTCTCAAAAAAAAAAAAAAAAGTGCCAATAGGTAGAATATCTAGATTATTCAGGTTACTTTTCAAAGATCACTTAATAATGTTATAAAAATCATGTGGGCAAATAATGTATTGAAACTGTACGGGTGTCTAATGGAGTATATTGTTTTTAAAAAAGTTCATTTTTAGGCCTACAGAATTTCATCAAACTTTTAAACTAGTAAAGTTTGGGTATGGCATGACTTTAGAATACCTACTAAAATACTTCTCCTTTTTTTCAGTATGTGTCTTTGTGAGACTGGATTATTTTCTTCATATATGTCAACCAAAACGGCATACACTGTATTTCAACACCCTGAATATAGAAGCAGATATGGGAATTCCGCTGTCTTATATCAAACCTGATATTAGTATTTCCAAATAAGAGGATAAAGATGTTCTCAAACTCCAGAAAGTTTTAGAACATTATGCTGTTAAAGTATATAAAAAGAAGTGCAACTCTTGGGTGATAAGATAGGTGGTCAGTTGAACTTTACTGAATCGCTATAATCTGTTTTCCCAAGTGACTGCTCCAATTTTCACTCTTTCATTTAAAGAGCTCCCATTCAACCAAATCCAGGCCAATAATTACTACATTCAAACTTGATTTTTGCTATGTAAATAATATCATACAATCTCACTGCAGTTTCAAATCTGCAATTCATGATTTCTAATAGGACTGTGCCACTTGTCACATGTTCACTGGACGCTGGGATTGTCTCTTTTGTAAGTTACTTGTTTGGGTGTCCTGCTCATCTGCAGACTAGGCTGTCTTTGTTTTTCTATGGATTTATAGTTGCTTAATATATCCTAGAACCTGTTACTATTGTTGGCCATAGTTCTTGACATTATGTTTTTCCTCTCTAAGATTTATGATTTCTTTCTGATATGTTTTATTATATATTATTTATTTTCCTTTAGGGTCAATGCTTCTCATATCTTAAGAATTCTCCTACATTATCTATTCTAAGTTCATAATTTTAGGCAGAAATATAAAAGCCCAAATGAATCTGAAGACATTTTCCCAGTGTATGTTCTTTCTTTTAATTTTCAGTGATTAAATTTTATCTTGTAGCACTTCTGGCAATTTCTGAGCTATTGCTGTTATTTTTTCTTTGGTTTTTTTGGTTGTAGTTTGGTGGGGGCCAGGTTTGAACCCACCACCCTTGGTATATGGGGCCAGCGTCCCACATACTGAGCCGCAGGCACCACCCTGCTGAATTTTGTTTTTAAAAATTATAGGAATAGGGCGGTGCCTGTGGCTCAGTGAGTAGGGCATCGGCCCCATATACCAAGGGTGGCGGGTTCAAACCTAGCCCTGGCTGAACTGCAACAAAAAAATGGCCGGGCATTGTGGCGGGCGCCTGTAGTCCCAGTTACGCGGGAAGCTGAGACAAGAGAATTGCCTAAGCCTAGAGCCGGAGGTTGCTGTGAGCCATGAAGCCATAGCACTCAACCAAGGGCGACAAAGTGAGACTCTGTCTCTGTAAAAAAAAAAAAAAAAATTATAGGAAAATTTTTGGACCTAGTTCATGTTATTCTCTGCCCCTCCCCCATGCTTTATATCCAATGGATCCTTCATAATATCAAAGAATACCATTTACTTCATCACAAAATGTATAAGTATACCCCATAGCATGCTAAAGTAAAATAACTATCTTGGATTTTCTTACTGTACCGAGACACTGCACTTTAGCATTGTAGATAATCCATAGTTGATTTTTTTTGATGTCTTCCTTATAATCCCAGCATTTCAGAGTGAAAAGATAATTTCTTATTGTGCGGTTAAAGAAACTTGATTATCAATAGGTAACATGACTCGAGGAATACATCACTTGGCATTAGCAAATAATGTCAAAGACAAAATAAAAAGTCAAGACTCCTAACTGACTGTCATTGAAAATAATTACAGCCAAGGTGGTGGTACACACCTGCAGTCCCATTACTTAGGAGAGTGAGACAGGAGGATGGCTTCAACCTACAAGTTCAAAGCTGCAGTGCACTGTGATCTCACCTGTGAAGAGCCACTGCAGTCCAGCCTGGGCAACACAGTGAAACACCAGGTCTTAAAATAATTATTATTTTTTGTTTTATTTAGAAAGTATTTTATTTAGAAAGCCTTGTAATACAAAAACACAATTGAGATTATTAATCATATCTCCTTAAATCTATTAATCCAAACTCAGTAATTTCTACTATTCTTTCTTACCTCTTAAGCTATGTCACATTCATCTTTACACTGTGTTTTCTTGGATCACTGATTAAAAAGTCAATCTTCCATCTTTTTTTCCTCTTGTTTAATTTTCTCCATTGGCAGTTTGATTTGCCATCATTGCTAGTTAGGAAAATTGTCTACGATTCCAACCCTGATATATAGTGTCAAAGATAGTACACAAGGTTTCAGGCTCAGCACAACCAAAACAAAACTTCTGATTTTCCCACGTACATAGGCTTGAAACAAAAGAGACAACTGAAATTCTTCCATCTAATGCATAAAGAATCAAATACTACTTACTCTATCACTGTAATATTTCATTTTTGCATTTTACACATGGCTACCTGAATTCAAAAATTTACGCTCGGTGCCTTTAATTACAGCAGTAATCCTAAACATGTTGGCCTTTGAGAAAACTTTTCTAATTCATTTTACAAAAGGCTAAGAATTCTAATATTGCTCTCCTTATGAAGAAATTGCACTATGCCAGGCACAGTGGCTCATGCCTATAACACTAGTACTCTGGAAGCCAGGGCAGGTGGATTTGGAGCTCATTAGTTTCAGACCACCCT
Organism: Perodicticus potto; assembly: GCA_963574655.1. NCBI lineage: Eukaryota > Metazoa > Chordata > Mammalia > Primates > Lorisidae > Perodicticus > Perodicticus potto. The sequence continues at coordinate 8,038 of CAUYRH010022230.1, forward strand.
AAGCAAGAAGAAGACCACGTCTCTATTAAAAATAGAAAAGATCAGCCAAGCATTGTGATGCACACCTACAGTCTCAGCTACTTTGGAAGTTGAGGCAACAGGATTGCTCAAGCCCAAGAGTTTAAGGTTACTAATAGCTATGATGCCACAGCACTGTACTCAGGGCAACGGAGTGAGAGTCTGTCTCAAAAAAAAAGAAAAAAACAAAAAAATTTGCAATATTGGTCAGGTGCCTATAATTACAGGCCCATACCTATAATCCCAGCACTTTGGGATGCAGACATGGGAGGACTGCTTGAGACTAGGGTTCAAGGGAAGGCTGAACCCTAATACTATGACTGGAGAGGTAAGATGGGAGGATCACTGAGTCCAGGAAATCTAGATCAGCCTGAGCAACAGCAAGACCCCATCGCTACAAAAAATAAAAATTAGCTGCATATAGTGGCGTGGCTGAAGCCCCAGCTACTCAGGAGGCTGAGGCAAGAGAATCATGATCACTCAATTGAGCCTAGGAGACATGTGGAGGCTAAAGTAAGCTATGATCAAGCCACTGCACTCCAGCCCAGGCAATGGACAAGGACCCTGCCCTGAAAACAGAAAAATTTCATTACTGAAATCCCTGAGCTTGGTATGCAAAGCTAAGAAAATTTTCCATTCCTGTCCAGTAATTTTCATAGATGTACTATTCTTCCAAAATCCATATACCCTCTTACTTTTAAATTTAGTTCAGACTAACCCTTTGTCCAGTATCCCTATGTTAATCTAATGAAATTTACCCATCCTCCAAAACCATCTCAAACCTTTCCTACTTTAAATTACATTCAGTTTCCCTAAGCTAAAATGTTTCTAATAAGAGGGGAGGATGGGTGGAGGGAGGGCAATTAGTGGGATCACACCTACGGTGCATCTTAGTAGGGTACTGGTGAAACTTATTAAATGTAGAGAATCAATGTCTTTATATAGTGATTAAGAAAATGCCATGAAGGCTATCTCTCACAGTATGATCAAAATGTTTCTGATTGTATATGAAGCACATTCTGCCCTATGATTGCACCAATGTACACAATTATGATTTAATAAAATTATTTTTTAAAAAAGCAATTAACAAAAGAATAACAATTAGACTTACAGCTGACTACTTTTCAGCAAAAATGAAGACCAATGATAATGGAGCAATATCTTCAAAGAGCTAAGAGAAAGTACTGTCAACCTAAAATTGTATACCCAACAAAACTCTTTGAAGGACTAAAAATTACAAGGGCTCACTACCAAAATGCTTTTAATTAAAGAAACATGTAAGCCATGTTCTTCAGGAATAAAGAAATTATTCCCAAAAGAAAGTCTGAGATATAAGAAGAAATGATAAACCAAAAAGTAGTAAATATGTAGGTAAATTATTTTAAGCAAATATCAATATGGAAAAAAATCACAGTAACAATGTGTAAATTACAAAGATTTTAAAAAGTATAGAATTAAACTATCAGACATGGTAGCATGTTAAGAGTGATTAGAATGGGGCGGCACCTGTGGCTCAAAGGGGTAGGGCGCCAGCCCCATATACTGGAAGTGGTGGGTTCAAACCCAGCTCTAGCCAAAGAAAAAAAAACTGTTTGAAATAATTCTTACTGTTTAGGGCAGTGCATTAAGATCTACTCTAGGTTTTGTTAAATATGTGTATAGTAAGTTTTCAGTATGGTTTTAGAACTTTAGCAGGCATCAGAATCAGAGTTCCTGTTCCACAATATTTGGGATTGGAGTTCTAGAATTTTTATTTCTAACAAGTTAGAAATATGGCTGATGCTACTAGCCTGGGAACCTCACTTTGAAAACTCTTACACTAAAAACAGAGTAATAGAGAAAATTCCCAAACTAACAATGGAGGGGCAGGGAAACAAAAAAAATCTCCCATCCTGACCAGCTCTGTCCAATAGAATATAATACAAGCCGCATGTGTAATTTTAGTTCTGTTAGCCATATTGAAAGTAAAAAGAAACAGACAAAACGAATGTTAATAATATATTTTAAACCAATATGCTAAAAATATTATCACTTCAATATGTGACCAATATAAAAACGATTAACGGGATAGTTGACAGTCTTTTACTTTTTGTACTATGTCTTCAAAATTCTGTGTGTATTTTATACCTAAGGCACTTGGGACTAGCCACATTAGGAGCAGTCGGCAGGCACGTGTCGTTTGTAGCTACCAGACTGGACAGTGCAGTCCAAGACTGCAAGTGATGTGGGTCTGTAGAGGAAAAAGACCCCCCCGTCCTTGTGCGTCCACCCTATGCCAGGACACTGGGACACTGGCATTTAGTCCTCACCTCATCCTGTGAGATGAGGCATTATCATCATCCCCACTTTACAGATGGGGAAACTGAGGTTGAGGAAATTTAAAACCCTTCGCCATGATTATCTGGCTGGTAAGCAGCGAGCTGGGATTCTCACATTCTGGTGCCAGCATCTGAACGTCTGATTTTTTCCAAAGGGTTTTTGTCCTGGGCCAGAATAGTAATTACTTTAGACTTCATGGACCAAACAATATCTGCCGCAACTACACAACTGGGCCATTGTCACGGGAAAGCAGCCTAAGATAGTAACTAAACAGATGGGCACAGGTGCAATCCAAGAAAAATCGTCTTTAGAAAAACATGGGGCGGGCTGGGTTTGGTCTGGGGCCCCTCATTGGATGGCCCCTGTGCTGGGCCTAAACAGCTGTCTCTGCAAGACCCACTGAGGGGAGGCCTCCAGGGTCAGACCCTCAAGGGATGTATGTATCTTAGCAGGGGGTGGATGAATGCAGAACCTTTCATTCCCACGTCTCCACAGTCCTCCTGGCTTGCAGAAGGATCCAGAGTGGCCCCGTCTGGTAGCACTTGCTCAGACTCTGCTGAGCAGCCTGGCTGTCAACCTGAGTCATTCCCACTCCCCGGCGGAGGAGGAGAGAAATATTAATAAAAGCCAGTGTGAATGGAATCCTGGACATACGGTCCAGCTCCACGATGCCTGCATTTTGGAAATGGCCTTTAACTGATGCTTTGTGACCCCCAAATGCCCCCTGCTCAGCCCTGTGTCAGCTCATCTCCTCGGACCTTAGTCCTCAGGAGTAGGGGGGAAGGAGGCAGGTCGTAAGCAGCTTTCTTTTACAGGGACCAGAATATATGGTTTGCTCCTGTGAGCCCAGCTTGGCCCCCAGCATTCCTGGAGGCTGGGCTCCGTAAATAATGCGCAGGTTAGAGCAGCTTCCCTCTCGGTTCCCTGCTCACACTCGCAAAAACACCAACAGTTTGCTTTTTTTCTTTGCCCACTTATCCATCGTTCCCTCTCCCTCTCTCCTCCTTCCTCTTAACTTTCTCCTCTTCGTGGTTTCTGGGGTGCCCTTGCTTCCCGACCCCAGGCCTGTGCTTGGAGTCTCCCTTCTCCCTGGCACACTCTCTCCACCTGCTCCCGCCTTCCTCCTCCTGCTTTCTGCACCCCTTGGGCTCCCTCACCTGGGGAACCACCTGGGCATAGATTGTCAGATCCAGCCCTCACCTCACCGAGAACCCTACCCTCCCCCCTAGACCAAGATGAGACACAGAATTTCTGCCCAGCCGGGTTTGACCCCAAGGAAGACCAGCTCCCTTCCTAATGCCAGCGCTGAGCTCCAGGTGCTTTTTATCCCAGAGATGAAGTTCCCTGAGACACCTGCAGCAAACTCCAAATGTGGCCAAACAATGGCCCAGCCCCACGTGAGCGGCCTGCTTAGTACCAGCAACAACCATCATGAGCAAGGGCGTGTGCTGTTGACCTAAAAAAGGCATCGGAGAAAAATATCTCCCAATAAGATGAGCTTATGTGGGACTAAACTAAAAGGATTATAATCTGGAAACTCCACCACGGCAGGCCACGGTGCCTCTGAATTGGGGAGCGCGAAGGGAAGCTTTTTTTCTTTTTTTTTCTTTTTTTTGGCAGTTTTTGGCCGGGGGCTGGGTTTGAACCCGCCACCTTCAGCGTATGGGGCCGGCGCCCCACTCCTTTGAGCCACAGGTGCCGCCCACAAAGGGAAGCTTTTACTGGAAAAGGGAGTTCACATAAACTGCTTGGGAATAGCTGATCAGTTCTGGAGGCTCAAAGCCAGAGATAACAGTGTTCTTTCGAGAGCATCTTATCTGAGTTGCTGCAGTCCTAAAGAGGAATTTCTTATTTTAGAAAGTCCTCAAGACACACAAGCATGAGCTCTCCTTCTTGGTACTTTCCCGGTGCTAATTTTGCTTGAATCTGACACCGGTGATTTCATCCTGGTATCTGCAACTTTCTCACTGCTGTGGCTTCACAGTCAGAGTTGATAACGTTCATGTCAACCTAGGATGTAGATATTATTATTACCCATTTTATAAATGGAAACATTGAGGCTTCAAGAAATTTGCCCGGGCCAGACACAGTGGCTCATACCTGTCATCCTAGCACTCTGGGAGGCCGAGGTGGGTGGATTGCTTGAGCTCAGGAGCTGGAGATCAGCCTGAGCAAGAGTGAGACCCTGTCTCTACTAAAAATAGAAAAACTAGACAGGTGTGGTGGCAGGTGCCTATAGTGCCAGCTATTGGGTAGGCTGGGGCAAGAGGATCTATTAAGCCCAGGAGACTGAGGTTGCTGAACTATGATGCCGTGGCACTCTACCAAGGGTGACAGAGTGAGACTATTTCCAAAGGGAAAAAAAAAATCCAAAACAAGAAATTTGCCCCGAGTCAAGGTCTGGTCTGAAGCCTGGTCCATAATGGATAACATATGCTGTGTCCTGGAATTTGGGGTAAAACTAGATTTGGCCATGCACTACCTGCCCTCTTCCCCAAAGCATGGAACAGAGGTAGGATTCAGCCATAGGAATAAGACAGAGAGAAGCCCGTCAGGCTGAAGGCCTCCCTGGGCCTCTCAGCTCTCTCCAGCCCAGGGAGGATGTCCAGGTGAGGTACCGTGGCCAATCCTTACAGAACGTAAAGTCTTGGACCTGATAAGAAAGGTTTCCCTACAAGCCAGGCTGGACACTGGGGGTCAGCACCAGTGCTCCTCTCAGGCCTGTGCCCCCGGCTGGGCTGTCCTCTCACCAGGCAGGCACCTATGGCCCCAGCAGGGCTGCAGAGATAGCTCCTGATGTTCCTACAATTCACAGGCACCCCTAAGCCCCACAGAGAGCTCTGTGCCCCTTCTGCCATTTCCCTGGGGGGAAAAAGAGGGCTTGGACCCACCGAGAACGGAAATAGTATAATGTTAGCAGGACTTCTCAACCCCTACACACCTTGGCACACACAGCTTCATAATTCTCACTGCCACTGAGACCTCCGAGCCCACAGAGAAAGCTGGCCGTAGAAAGCGGCTCTGCACCTGCTTGACAGAGGGGGAGACTGAGGCACAATGCACTTGGGAGAAAGGTTTTGGCAGAGACAGGGATGATGGTTGAGTGTGGGGTCCCGGAGTGGATGTAGCCATTTTCAAAGAGTCCCTTAAGAAGTTTCAAACGGAGGGAGGAAGGAGTTGGAAGGAGGGGCTTTGAAACTCGAAAAAGTGAGATTGGTAGATTTTTCTTTCAATCGCAAACATATTACAGTCAATTCAGAAAACTTGGGAAACAAAAAAGTAGGCACACTCAAATACTCCCACACGCTCATACACACACACTCTCACACAATTATCTACCATCCCTCTCCAAAGATAGACTCAACATTTATCCACCTTGTATTTTATGTATACACACACACATATATAATTATACGTTATATGTGCATATAGATATAAATTTTAAACGACGGTTAGGATTACATTGTACCTGCCATTTTTTCCTGTTTCACTTGCCAATAGATCGTGGACATTTTCCCATGTCAAAAAATGTTCTCCTGTGGCAGACATTTTTGTTCATTCCACGTACCCCTAACATATGAATGGAACATCATTCATTCAAATAAACTCCCATCCATAACCATTCATTTTGCTTTCTGGTTTTTTATTTTCCAAATCGTTCCATTATAAAACTACATGTTTATTATGGAACTTTGATAACACACAGAGGTATAACAAGAAGAACATGACCTTAGTCTCCCTAGTACACGAATTCTATACCTACGCACAGTTGTGTACACTTATTACCAGTTGTAACTAAGTGCCCTATTCGCACTGATGGATAAGCATTTCTTTACATCACTGTAATGATTTATAATACATCATTTTAGCAGGGTCATTTCTAATCAGGCTTATCTTTTTAATCCTGGTCATTTTTCGTGGTATTGGGTCTGTCTGGGTTTTTATTTAACCCTGTTTGAAGGAGTTCTTTTCCCCACTCAGCTGGCCCTATGTGACTTGAACTTTGCCTATTTACCAGGTAATGATGCAGCCCACCATTGGTGGAAGAATGAGGTTGAAAAATGGTAGTGTACAGACTGTGTGTGGTTATTTTATTTTTATTTATTTATTTATTTATTCTTTGAGGCAGCATCTCATTCGGTCCCCCTGGGTAGAGTGCTGTAGTGTCATAGCTCACAGCAACCTCAAACTCTTGGCTCAAGAGATCTTCTTGTCTCAGCCTCCCAAGTAGCTGGGACTACAGGCGTGCACCCCAACCCCTGCCTAGTTTTCTAATTTTAGTAGAGACGGGACCTGGTTCTTGCTCAAGTCTCAAACTCCTGAGCTCGAGCGATCCTCCCGCCTTGGCTTCCCAGAATGCTGGGGTTACAGGCATGATCCATTGCACCCGGCCTGGACTGGTTTTTTCTCTTTTCGACTATGAGGGCCACTCACTCCAGAAACAGGCTTCTGTGTGTTAAGGAATGGCACTGGGGCTCCATTTATCCTAAGAAAATAAATCACCCTGCTGCCCAGAGATGACTACCATGTGTTGTTTACAATAGTGAAAAACGGGAAACAACCCCCCTGCCCATCCATAGGAGGCAGGTGACATAAATTACAGAACATCCTTTCAATGAATCCTGTGCAGGCAAAAGCTCCTGCAGCTCTCTATCGAGATGGAAAGACACTCTGCCCGGTGCAAGTGACAAAAGTATATCACAAAACACGCAGTGTGCAAGCTCAGGGGTCTGGGCGTTTGTATACCGTGAAGAATATTTAAATTCTAGCAGCTGCTGTGTCTGGGTGGCATGGGGCGGATGACTTTCATTTTCTGTTGTATTTTTATTGTCTTCTGGGATAAGATTTTGTCCTTTGGGGGGGAGCGCTGATAACTTCTGTAATGGGACCAGGGCAGAAAAATCAAAAAAACAAAAGCCATTTGACTTTGAAGAGAAGAGCTGCATGAGGTTGGCCCTGCCCCCCTCCTCTGCCTGCGGGGGGCAGCGATGCCCCCAGCATGGCCCCTGTGTTTGTGTGTTGCAGACTCGGACAGCCAGTGCAGCCCCACGCGGCAGAGCCTCAGCCTGTCAGAGGGCGAGGAGCAGATGGATCGGCTGCAGCAGGTGGAGCTGGTCAGGACCACCCCCATGTCCCACTGGAAGGCAGGCACCGTGCAGGCCTGGCTGGAGGTGGTCATGGCCATGCCCATGTACGTGAAGGCCTGCACGGAGAACGTGAAGAGTGGGAAGGTGAGGAAGCTTCCGGGCCCCTGGGGGGCACCCTCTCCCCCAGACGCTGCCTCCCCCATTCCCACCCTGGGGTCAGGAGGAGCTGACTGACCTATATCCAGGCTCTGGTGTCCCTGCTATGTCACTGTGCCTCCCTAGCCAGGTACAGTGCCCTTCTGAGCCTCAGTTGCCTCGTCTTCAGAATGGGCCTGAGCTTCCTTTACCTGGCTGAAGGGCGACAGGACTCAACCAGAGGGCTCTCTGGGGCTGGAAGATGATCCCGACCCCACTAGTGGGGCCAAGTCCCCAAGGTTGGGTGCAGCAATGTTACAGGTGCCCTTCCTGGAGAGGCAGGCAGAGAGGAGCCCCAGGAGCTCCTAAGGCTGTCCTGGGACACCTCAGGCGCAGCCCCCACTCCCACACCCCTTCCCTCGAGCAGGTGCTGCTGAGCCTGAGTGACGAGGACCTGCAGCTGGGCCTGGGCGTGTGCAGCTCCCTACACCGGCGCAAGCTGCGCCTGGCCATCGAGGACTACCGCGACGCCGAGGTGGGCAGAAGGTGAGCGGCTCCCGGGGAGGAGGGAGAAGCATCTGCTCAACGGCCTCCGGGTCAGGCAGGGGGGGTGCTGCAGGCTGGACCAGGTATGGGGGACGTTGGGATGTGACCGAGATGGTCTGGCCAGGGGGCCCAGGCATCCCCAATGCCCCTAGGACACACAGGGAAAGCATGAGGCCACCAATGCCCTGTAAAGGCCGTACCCCAGCATGGAAGCTCCACGTGCTCCCCAGAACTCCTCTGCCACCCCTGCATCTTACCATCCCAGGGTGAGGAAAGACAACAGAGAAGGGAGAGTCTCCCACAAGGACGGAGCAAACCTGGGGACAGTTGAGCACCCTCCCCGTGGTGTGTCCCCAGTAAGGCTACACTGACCGTTCCTCACACCCTCTTTGCCCCGGCCCTGCCTCCTCACTCCTGACCTTTTGGGCAGAGTCTGTTGAGGGGCCCCACATCCACCAAGCAGCTCCAGGGAAGGGAAGGAGCCCCCGCCCCGACTGAGTCCTGAGTGCGCAGAGGGGGAAGGAACCCACTTTGTAAATCTGACACTTTCTGTTTTGCATAATTATGTCCTTCACTGGTTTCCCCGTCATTTCTGTGCAGTTAATTAATCAAACCTGGTGGTGTGTGCTATAATTTGCAGAAGCAGCTTAGTGGATTTAAAAAAAGAGGGGGCTGGGAGTGGGGAAACGGGCTGGTTTAAAAGCAGGGAAACCAAATCCATAGGAGAGAGGCCTTGGGTGTGCTTCTGAGGTGGCAGGAAAGGGAGAGGAAAGATTGGGTCTAGAAACTTAGGGAGCAACTCAAAGCAGGTGAACAGGAAAGTGCCTGGCCTTGTCAGCAAGTCAGGATGGTAGTCCATCTAGACAAGGCTGGGGCTACCCACTGCTGGGCTTCTCCTCCTGAGGGTCCCAGGGAGCACCTGGCACTCACCACCCTCCTCCTAACCTGCCCTGCCCCCCAATCCTCTCACCACCTGGAAATCCCTCCTGGCCCTGCCCCCTCACCTCATACCCAATAGCGTGTGGAATTGCCTGTGTCCTCTGAACAGGGTGGGACTGCCCACTTCACCACTCCAAAATTTGGGAAGTCCAGGCCACTGCCCAAATGCCTTTCAAACATAGCTTCTTAGTCTGTTTAGGCTGCTGTAACAAAATACCACCAACTGGGTGGCTTAGACAGCAGAAACTTATATCTCACAATTCTGGAGGCCGAAAGTCTGAGATCAGGTGCCAGCACAGTTTTGTTCTAGTGAGGGCTCTCTTCCCAACTTGCAGAAGGCCGCCTTCTTGCTGTTTCCTCGCATGGTAGAGAGAGAAATAGAGACCCATCTCCAAATACCATCACATTGGGGGTTAGAATTTTAACATATGATTCAGTGGGGGTCAGGGAGCAAACATTTAGTCCGTAAGAGTCGCCGATCCTATGAACCTCCAGGGTGCCCAGAAAATGGTAGATTCAAATTTGTAGCCAGACCTGAATAGCTTTTGAAAATTTCTGAGAGCCACAAGCAGGATGGTTTCAGGCGCCTCAACACTAAACACCCCCCTGGGCTTCCTGGAGAAGGCAGAGATCATGTTTTGAGTTTTTTATTCCCTGTGGAAATCTGGCCAGCCTCTAACCTGCTATGTGACATATCCCTCTCTGGGACTGAGTTTTCCCACCTCTAAAAGAAGTTAAATTAAGACAGTGATGTGTTAACTTTTGGGGTCATAGCCCCTTTAAGAATCCAATAAGAGGCTCGGTGCCCATAGCAAAGTGGTTACCACGCCGGCCACATACACTGAAGTTGGTGGGTTCAAACCTGGCCCAGGTCAGCTAAACAACTGCAACAAAAAAATAGCCAAGCATTGTGGCAGGCGCCTGTAGTCCTAGCTACTTGGGAGACTGAGGCAGGAGAATCGCTTAAGCCCAAGAGTTTGAGGTTGCTGTGAGCTGTGACACCACTGCACTCTACCGAGGGTGACAAAATGAGACTCTGTCTCAAAAAAAAAAAAAAAAAAGAACCCAATAAGCTTTTTTTTTTTTGCAGTTTTTGGCCGGGGCTGGGTTTGAACCCGCCATCTCCAGTATATGGGGCCGGCGCCCTACTCCTTTGAGCCACAGGCACCATCCCCAATAAGAGCTTTTGATATTTTCCCCCAAGGAAATATACAAATATACAAATGCATTATGGGACCTTCTGACCCACCCACTTTCAGGGGTCCATGAAATCCAGGCTAAGAACGTGAAATGAGTTCTTCTTCAAGAACATTTTCAAATGTGGCATCCTCTGTAACCATGGGCGTGATTTTATTTAATTGTCACAACATCAATGTGGGAGAGACCTTCTTTCCCTCATTTTAAAGATGGAGAAAGTGAGGTACAGAGAAATAATATGTATGGAGGCACCCTTCAACATATCTGACTTCAGAGTCACTTGCCACTATCCTGTGTCACCTCTGTATTAAAAACAAGGACAGAAATGGTTCTTAGGACAGTTATTTATGAAACACTCAATGTGTGAAACCTTGTACGAAGGGTTTACACTCTCTTTGCTTTCGGTCCTTACACCTCTATGAAAACAGCATGACTATCCCCCTTGCACAGATGGGAAAAATGAGGCCCAGAAGTTCAAGGTTGTAGAGCTAAGCGTGATACAGCCAGCAGACCTCCAGGTTCTGGGCTGTGTCGTAACCCAGATAATAGCTCAATTCTGTGCCTGTTCTCACACTTCAGGGTCTTATCTGACCCCAGTTTGGGGAGTACGTGAGAGATTTTATAAAATGTCTGAATTGCTTTTAAAGCCATGCGATTTTATTTGACTTGGACTCTTACAGTGGCTCAGACCAACAGCTGGGAAAATCTAAGGCCCCATGGGGACAACTTTAATGAAAAGAGAACTGTTCTGAAGGGCAGGAGCATATTAATTGTCACGTGCAGATGGATGTTGCTGATTATGAATGAGCCTCTCTGGAGTAGGTTCAGCCCTCTGTTCCAATGTCGGTGGCACCACTGATTTGATGAACTAACCCTTGCTTGGGTCAGGAGAAGAGAGCAATTTGTTTTCTGTCACTAACAACCCTGACCTGACAGCATCTGATTCAGAGGGTCATGAACTTGCACTCACACCAAGAGAGAAAACATTGAGGTCTGGAAGAGGGTCTGCCCAGGACCTTCGCAGCCTAGATGGAGACTGTCTGGGACCAGAAGGTTCCAGTTCGGGAGCTGCAAGTGGACTGGAGCAAATGCCCAGCTCCAAACGCCCCTGAGTCCTGATCCATCATTGCAAATTTGACTGTGAAACAAAGAGATTAACTCTGAGCTGGGCATGGGGGGCCTAGGAGTTCATAGAGAAGCCACACCCAGTCCTGCCCTCTAGGGGCTGACAGTCCAGGGAGGCAACTGGCCAGATGAGTAGCAATGAACCACAGCATGACTGAGGCTGAGATGGGGACTCCCAAGGGGCTTTGGGTACAGAAAAGGGCCCCTGACCCAGAGCAAAGTCCTGGGAGGCTTCTGAGAGACCAGACCCCCAGGAGCCTGGTGTGGGGGGTTGGCCAGGGCCATTGTGGGCAGCCCTTATAGACCACTCAAAGGACCTTGGATTTTGTTCCTGCAAAGGGAGGCCGGAGAGGGTGTTCAGCGCTTTTTAAAGGACCTTCTGGTGGCCACAGGGAGTGTGGACTGGGAAGGGCAAGGGCAAGAAGCGGGGGGAGGGGGGAGAGGCAGCTGCAGGAACCTGGGCCAGAGATGGTCGCAGCTCTAGCAAAGGAGAAAGGGAACAGGGATGCACTGACCAGGGTGACCAGTGGATTCAGGAAGGGCAATGGGAAAGGCGAGGATAGGCTGCCAGCTGAGGAGGTGGGTGACAGTGATGGTGCCGATAGGAAACAGCTTGGGGAGGGGCTGGGCCTTACAGGAGAGACTCTCTGGCAACCAGGAGGCAGGGTCCAGGGTGGCTAATTAGAGGCCAGAGAGGAAGGGTCAGAAGAGAAGAGAGGTGAATTTGGGTCACTTGGGGATGCTGCATCTTGGAGAACGTGGGGCTGGAGAAAGAAGGGAGGGGTGAGGAGGGAAGATCAGGCTGTCATGTGGAGGCATCTAAGACAGTGACGAGCCATCTAGGATGTCAGCAGGGAGGTGGGATGATCAGCTCTCTCTGACTGTCTCCCGGAGAGAAGGGCGGTGTCGCTTTGTAAGCCCACCACTTTCCCTTTCACTTAATGATCCCTTCGTGGCCCCCCGTAGCTCCCACTTAGCCACGCAGGCTGCAGAGTCCCTCAGCAGGTGGCTTGCGGGCCTTCTTCCTTCTGCAAGGCTGCCATCGTGTGGCCAGAAGAGGAATGACAGTGCTGGGCCCACCCTCACCTGGCAGTGACACTTGACCCGTTTGAAAAGCGCTCATGGTGCACCTGCTGTGTGCGTGGCACTGGGCTCTGTCTCGTGTGGGACACGGGGGAGTCAGAGACACAGAGGTAGAGGGGTGAGAGAGAGGACTCGGAATACACCAAACGTTGGTTTTAATTCCAACTCCCCAGACGCGCGGCTGTGTGGCTCTGGGCAAAGTCAGAGCCTCTCCTTTGTAGAGGGGGGACCACGGCGCTTCTGAGTGTTAGGACACACCCAGCACACCGTGGGTGGACACTCCGTGGTGGCAATCACTGTCGCTTCTCATTATATTCTCCACACAGGAAAATACACCAGAGATCAATGGGGAAAATTCGCCCATCCCACGGGCCAGGCCTGTGGGTCCCAGGGATGCTATAGAGGCCCCCATGGAAGTGAGGGTGGGGCAGGCAGGGTGGGGTCCCCAGAGTTGTGTGCCCTCTGTCACTGTTTGCTCTTTCTCTGTCTTTCTGTTGATCCTTTGTTCTTTGGGGCTTTCTTTGTCCCCACCCCATCTCCCTCTCTGCTCCGTTCTTCTGTCTACCTTCCTCTCTCCTCCCACCCCACCCCAACCCTGTTTGTCTCTATGATTTCTTGGCCCCCCCGACCCTGTTGCCAATCTCTGCTGCCATTCCTGCCTGTCCCTGTTTCTGACACCTTCCCCCGTCCCTCTCTCTGGACGCATCTCTCCTCACCAGCCTGTCCAAAGCTGCTGACCTGGACCATCACTGGGTGGCCAAGGCCTGGCTGAACGACATCGGCCTATCCCAGTACTCCCAGGCCTTCCAGAACCACCTGGTTGATGGGCGGATGCTGAACTCGCTGATGAAGCGGGACCTGGAGAAACACCTGAATGTGTCTAAGAAGTTCCACCAGGTCAGCATCCTGCTGGGGATCGAGCTGCTGCACCAAGTAAACTTCAGCAGGGAGGTGAGGAGCGGGTGCTGCCGCAGCCCCCTTTCCCCTCGGGCATCCACTGTCTTCCCACCTGACTATCCACCCGTCTGACATCCATCCATCCATTCAATCACCCTCCATAAATCTGCTGGTTCCTGCATCCATCCACCTGTCCATCCATCACCCACTCATCCATCCATCCTGCTGTCAGGCATCCCTCCATCCACTCGTTCCTCAGTCCATCCATCTGTGCGGCCATCATCCCTCCCTCCCTCCTCCTAACAACCACATGCTGGGTGTGGGGCCAGGCCCTGTGTCCAGTTCTGGGAAAATGGGAGCCCCCGTCCTCTGAGAGCTTGCCGCTTGTCAGGAAGAACCACGAAGAAGCTGGTGGTGACAATAGAAAAACCCAAACAAGAAGCCTCCAGGGGATCAGGGGAAGCCCCCAAGGGACAGCGACAGCCAAACTGAGACCTAAAGGAAGAATCACAGGGGATCAGTGGAAAATAAGAGGGGAAGGCAGGCCAGCAGAGGGGACAGCATGGTGAAGGCCTAGACGCCAGGTCTGTGGCAGCAGAGGAACTCTGAGTCCTGATGGATGGATGGAGCGGTGGGTTTAGGGGGTCTGTGAGAAGGGGTGATAGAGAGGTCACCAGGGGCCTGTGGGTCATGTTCACAAGTTTGGGCTCTGACTGCCCTTGATTTTGAGTTCCACCAGGGCAGAGAGTGCAGGGCACCTGCTTCAGCTCCCCAAAGCCTCCCAACACCACTGGGGAAGGGCCCTATGGGGCTGAGTCCAGATGGTTGACCTTAGGCTCACATCAGACCACAAGCTATTCATGGTCAGGAGCAGAGGGACAGAGGAGGAACCACCAGCCCTCCCTCCCCTTCCCCAAACACCCACTGAAAATCCCTCATGGTGCACCTGTTGTATGCGTGGCACTGGGCTCGACCAGGCAGTACAGTGGAGAGAGAGAGGACTTGGAATAAAAACACACAAGTTTAAATTCCAACGCCGGGACACGCTGCTGTGTGGCTCAGAGTAGTCAGAGATTTTTCTTTAGAGAAGAGGTGGCATCACCTTCCTCCTGCACCAGTGGGAACGGTGAGGGAACAAGAACACAGGCCCTGGCCTCTGGGAGCAGTGGGGACAGTGAGGGGACAAGAACACAGGCCCTGGCCTCTGGGACCTTCAGTCTGACAAAGGAGGCAGACGTGGAGACTCAGGCAATAACATGCAAGAAGGGGGCGAGGGTTCCCCACCCCACCTGGAACTTCTTGGTGCCCCTGGTCCCCCCAGCTAGTCTACTGTGTCCCCCTAGGCCCTCCAGGATCGCCGGGCCCGGTGTGAGACCCAGAACGTTGACCCTGTGGTCTGGACCAACCAGCGGGTGCTCAAGTGGGTGCGTGACATCGACCTGAAGGTGAGGTTGATGGCAGCGTGGGGGCATCTCTGGGGCATGTGCACACACCCTCCCCACCCCTGCAAATTTGCATACCACCCATGTCCCTCTCTGGTCGAACTGAGGCAACTTTGCCCAAGCTTAGCAAGGACAGCCTGCTGCCTATCACTCAGGAGGCAGGAACTGCCCACCCCTGTGACAGGCCCCCCCATTGTGACGTTTTTCTCCCGGGGCTGCAGGTGCTGGGCTGGTCTTATTCTCTAAGCACAGGTCGGGTTGAGATCCAGGTGCACCCTTTCATGTTCCATGAGCATTCATGGCTGCCTGCTAGGCCGGGCCTGCGTCTGCAACATGAGACCCTGCCCTCCTGGCCACTAAAGAGTGGGGGAGGGGGTCTTTTTCACAGTTCAATTAACTGATCCCCAGGGGCTCAAGCCTTTGCTGTTGGGGACAGAGTCCTTCTTGGGACTGCCAGCACCTCCTCGGGCCAGCAGCCTGGCCCTCTCGAGCCAACTAGCCTTATGCCTTTGCCCTTAGGAATATGCAGACAACCTGACCAATAGTGGCGTCCATGGTGCGGTGCTGGTTCTGGAACCCACGTTCAATGCTGAGGCCATGGCCACCGCCCTGGGCATTCCCAGTGGGAAGCACATCCTTCGAAGACACCTGGCGGAGGAGATGAGTGCCATCTTCCACCCAGCCACGTGAGTGTGGGTCGGGCTTCAGGCCCATCCTGGCCCGTCACTTGCAGGACTCCATGTGTTCCTTGCACTCTGGTGGTCTCTTTGTACAGACCAGGAAACTGAGGCTCAGAGAAGCAAAGAGCTTTAGCCTGAATGTCATAGACAAGAAAGAGGTGGGGGAGCAGTCAGGTCTTAAAGAAAGTTGTATGTTAAATCCAAAACCATCTGGGTATCAGCGAAGGAAGTTCACAGTGAGTGTGTAGGGAAAGGGTCAGTGAGGGTAGTTCAAACTGGAAGGATTGGCACTGGACTAACAGGTTGAAAGAGCCAGTCCTGGCAGGACAACTGTGGGGCAAAGTTTGGAGGCAAGAATGAGCATATTGATGGTGCCCACGGTCCAGGCAAGCAGACCATGTCAGGCCACCTACCCTCTTATCCTCATCTGAAAAGTGACCAAAGAGTAGATAACTGGACAGATAAACCAGGCCCCCTCCCAGTGGATTCTCTCCTTGAAATGATGCACTTAGGGTTACATGACCATTTACTGAGCTCTTCCTACCTGCACTAATTTAATCCTCCTGACAGTGCCAAGAGATCAATATTACTATCCTTCCAGGCTCGGCGCCTGTAGCTCAGCGGGCTAAGGCGCCAGCCATGTACACCTGAGCTGGCGGGTTCGAATCCAGCCTGGGCCTCCAAGCAACAATGACGGCTGCAACTAAAAAAAAAATGGCCGGGCGTTGTGGCAGGCGCCTGTAGTCCCAGCTACTTGGGAGGTGGAGGCAAGAGACTCGCTTGAGCCCAGGAATTGGAGGTTGCTGTG
>CAUYRH010022232.1:0-22570 GCA_963574655.1 Perodicticus potto
CGCCAGCTCAGGTGTACATGGCTGGTGCCTTAGCCCGTTGAGTCACAGGCGCCAAGCCTACATATTGTTTCTTGAAAATCTGATTGCTCTCCTCCTAAGTAGAGTTGGCTTTATGGGCACATGACTTGTACAGTCCTGAAATTATTTTATTTTATTTTATTTTATTTTATTTTATTTTATTTTATTTTATTTTATTTTATTTTATTTTGAGACAGAGCCTCACTGTTTCCCTCCATAGAGTGCTGTGACATTACAGCTCACAGCAACCTCAAACTCTTGGGCATAAATGATTCTCTTGTCTCAGCCTCCCAAGTAGCTGGGACTACAGGCACTCACCACAATGCCTGGCTGTTTTTTTGGTTATTGTTGCTGTAGTTGTCATTGTTTGGCAGGCCCGGTCTGGGTTCGAACCCACCAGCCCTTGTGTATGTGGCTGGCACCCTAGCCGCTGAGCTACAGGTGCCCCAGCCCTGCAATTCTTATTTATTTATTTATTTATTTATTTATGATAGAGTCTTGCTTTGTTGCTTAGATAAAGTGCAGTGGCATCACTATAGCATTCTCAACCTCCTGGGCGCAAGTGATCCTCCTGTTTCAGCCTCCCGAGTAGCTGGGACTACAGGTGCCAGCTACCACACCTGGCTAAGTTTTCTATTTTTATTTGGCCCTTACTCAGGCTGGTCTCCTTGAATTTCTGAACTCAAGCAAGCCTTTCACCATAGCCTTCCAGAGTGCTAGGATTATAGGCATGAGCCACCACACCCAGCGTAGTTCCGACATTCTTCGTGGCACTATTTTTTCTGCTTTGAATAAGGGGTTTCATTTTTATTTTGTACTGGGCCCCTAAGTTATGTTGCTGTGTCCAAGATTGATTCTTGAACAAGACAAGTATTCATTGTTCAAGTGTTCTCATTTCTTCTTTCATCTTTGTATTAGAAGTCTTACCCAATCCTATAAAGCAAGAAAAAAGTCATAGAAATAGATGAGAAAAAAGCCCCAAATTGTCTTTATTCTCAGATGACATGGTTGTGTAGAAAATCCTAACTAATCCACTAAAAAGTTGTTAGAAGTGAGTTTAACAAGGTTGAAAGGGACAGGATTAATATTTAAATATTGAATTTGTATATGTTAGCACAAGCAATTGGAAATTGAAAAAATATATATATTTATTTAAAGTCATGGCTCAGTACCATAGCTTAATGATTAGGGCGCCAGCCAAATACACCAGGGCTGGTGGGTTCGAACCTGGCCCAGGCCTGCTAAACAACAATGACAACTACAACAACAACAAAAAGCATAGCCAGGAATGTGATGGGCGCCTGTAGTCCCAGCTACTTGGGAGTCTGAGGCAAGAGAATTGCTTAAGGCCAAGAGTTTGAGATTGCTGTGAGCTGTGACACCATGGCACTCTACCAAGGATGACATAATAAGACTGTCTCAAAAAAAAATACAAAAATAAATAAAAATAAAGTCATCCCAAACCATGAAATACTTAAAGCTATATTTGGTAAAAGAGCTTCAGTATCTCTATAGTAGAAAATGTAAAATATTGCTAAAAGAAATTAAAGAAGACCTAAATTAACAGAGAGATCACAGATAAGAATAAGTAATATTATCAAGATGTCAGTTCTAAATTGTCATATATTTAATTAAATACAAATACAAATCTCATTCTTTTTATAGAAATTGGTAAGATGGTTATAAAATTATATGAATACACAAATGAAATAGGAAAGCCAAAACAGCTTTAAAAAAAAAAAAGACATGTGCTACCTGACTTTAAATATAAAGCTACAGTAATCAAGACAGCATCATATTAGCCTAAGGATAGATACTTTATGAGTGAATCAGAATCAAGTCCAGAAATTACCCTGCATATATATGGTGAATTTATTTTCAATAAAACTGCCCAGGTAATTCGATGGGGGAAAGGATAGTCTTTTCAACACATGATCCTGGAATAATCAGATACACATACGGAAAAAAATCTTAATCCTCAACCCACGTAATATAAAAAATAACTTAAAGTGTCTCATAGTTTAAGATTGAAGCTATAAAACTTCTAGAAGAAAACAGGAGAAAATCTTTGCGACCTTGGATTGCACAAAGATTTCTTAAACGGAGGAAAGTGTTGAGGCTGTTGACCTCATTTTCCACGTGAGGAGGTTGCCAGGGGAGGTTTATCGGGTCTTAGTAAGGGACAATAAAACAGGAGCTGGTCTGGCTCTAAAGCCGGTGCTCCTTCCATGGCACCACACTGCCTCCCGTTGTAGGCTCTGGAGGACTAAAGGCCAGAAGGTTAATTTGTCTCCAGACACCAGGCAGCCACTGTGTGCGAGGAGGTACTTGGTTAGTTTGCCTGGGAAGGAGCTCCAGCTCCTACATTGCCGTGAAGGGTTTCCTGGTATGAGATAGCAAAGGACAGGATAGGAGCTGAGCCATCCGCCTGGACAGCAGGGTCCTGAAGTCAGGATTTGGAGCTGCACTGCACAGCTTGAAAACCAGATGGCACACAGCAACACAGGCAGCATTGTAATTGTACCTTGGAAACCTGGCAGGCAGTGGGAGAGGGGGTTGGGGTCAGGAAAACCGTTAACAGCTGCAATGGTTTGAACATTTTTGATGTTTCAAATGTGTTTGAACGTCTGATTGAAATCCGATGTCATTGAATCCACAAATGTGGAACCAGAAGATACTGGGTTTTACTGTACTAAAACAATATTTGAGGGTGGAGCCTTAGAATATCAGCACAAGTTGGGGAATCATTACACATGTCACAGTCCCAGGTGATGAAAATGAACTTGACCCATTTAAGGAGACTGGGAAAGCTGGAAAACTGGGAATAAAGTTCAGTAGTGTCCTTGGGAGTTTATAATATGCTTAATGATAACTGGTAACATTTATCTTGATGTACTCTGTGTCTGGCACAGCTAGATGCTGTAAGGAATTCTCACAACGCACTCCAGGTAGGCACTGTGGTTACTGCATTTCAGAGGAGGGAGCAAGCTCAAAAATATCACTTCCAAGGCCAGCGGTGGTGGAGCTGGAACTCCATACCAGCCTGAGTTTGGGGCCCCATTTATCTGGCTGGTGCTTTGCTGTCCTGAATGTTGGCCTCACTAAGAGGAGGGGGAAAGGGGGAGGGGGTGGACTGGGACATGTGGTCAGTAGAGGCCCACAGAGGAAGGATGCCAGGAAACGTGGTGCCTGCTAGAGTTAAATCCCACACTTACCTGAGGAACAGGGCTGTTGTATATAAAATGTGTCACACCAATTAAGTGGACAAATCAGGTGAAAACTGAAAGGAAATATTTTAAAAGTTGGGAACTCCTTGGGATGCTGGGGCTGGCTTCAGAACTCTTTTGGAAGCCCTGAGTGTGTGTTTCCAGGCCGAGAAAATCCCAGTGGTGCAGTGAAGACAGGAATAGTAATGGCCCCCGGTGCTCAGGAGGCATTAGACCCAAGAGCCTTGTGAGGGACTGTCTGGTGGGTGGTGAGTGCCCTCTTGCCAGAGCGCTCAAGCATCCACTCAGCAGAGCCCCAGTGACTGTGGCTGCTAGCTTGCTGGCTGGGGGCCACCCTTCCTCATCCCCGAGAAAGGGCGAGGGTGATGACACCATCCGTGGGGATCATCCAGGGCCTGCTCCTGCATCCTTTCTCAGGGGACTAAGGATGGTGAGCGGCCGACTGCTGGCCTGCAGCGCGGCCCATGCTGACCTCAGGGTGGAGGTCTTCTCCCTTCACTCCTGGTGGTCTCAAAGCAGAGTGGGGGGCAGGGAGCGAGGTGATGGAGCTCTGTGCTCAGCTCGTTTGAAGATCTTAGGAAGGTTTGTCTTCTCACCAGGAGCTTTGCAGGATCTGGCTGAGGTGAGCATGAACTAGAGGAGGTGCGGGGTCTTTTGGGCGGGGGTGTGATGGGGCAGGGGCTTTGCGCATGTGCACGTGGGGCCTGCAAGGCCTTGTTTGCCTGGCGAGTGCGCAGTCGCTGGAGGGCCGTGGAGTTGGCTTTTCCCTCCTCTGCTTCCTCCATTTATTCATTCCTTCACCCAGCAGCCATCTCGCCGGGTGTTTGCCAAGTGCTGAGATACTGTCTCTGCCCTGGTGGAGCTTACACTGTAAAGCACAGACACAAATGTTTTACTCGAAGGTAAACATTTAAAAACAGTAATACAAACACGGATTTTGTTAAATGGATTGCAACATGTGCAATAGCAAATAAAATGAGAGGCTTCCCCTCCAAGTAATGTGGAAGAGTTTGAGAGCTCTCAGAATACAGCTGCAGCCAGGAAGCCTGTTGGTGATGTGTCCTTGACGTCAGCTTGGCCAAAGCCGGTGGTTTCCTTCATGGAATTGTGGGAGGTATTTAGAATAAAGTTCATTATAAAGCCCAGGGTACATAGGACCTCGGATGCCAAAATAAAAATTGTATGAACTTTTGGACAATTGGCGGCTATTGAGGTATTTGAGCAGGAGGTAGCACTTGCAAAAACATCATTTCAGAAGGCTGATGTATACCAGGGGTGGATTGGCAGGACCAGAGAGGGGTTCTAGGCAGTCAGATCTGTCCCCAGCCTCCAGGGAGGCGAGGGCCTGGACCAGGTGTTGGCAGGAGGAGTGAGAAGGAAGGAGACCCAGAGGCATTTACCTGGAAAGGCTAGCTGGGGTTGACGACCCACTGGGGGTGCAGAAAGGAGTCCCAGTGAGAGGGGAGAGCCGGCTAGCATTAGTTCAGGCATTCTGCCAAGGTTTGCTGAGGACCTGTGCTGTTGGGCGCTGTGTTTTCTGGAGAGCTGTGGCCATCTCTTGGTGACAGAAAAGGGACCAGTAATGAGTGCTGGTTAAGGGATACAGTGAAAAGCTTGGATGTTCAGGCTGATACTCGTGTTTTGCCACCTCTGGCCGTACCCTAGAATCTTCTGGGAGCTTTTTAGCAATGTCAGCATCTGGGTCTCTGGTCCCACTTTTCTGGGAGCAGCCTGGCATAACTCCCAGGTGGTTATGAGGTACAGCCAGGGATGAAGAAGGGTGAGAGGTGCTGAAGAGCTGCACTTTAGGGAGAGGTGATAGTTTGCCAGGGCTTTGAATTCGAATTCTGGAATTTGGGAGCTGCTATTTGTCACGTGACTAAGTGCATTGAGAGGACTGGTCCCTGGCCGGGCAGGGTCTTTCCAGACCAGAGCACAAGTGGAAGGAAACTTGGAGTATGACTTAAAATCAGAATCGAAAACCAGGGAACTGAATTAAATGCAGAGAAGCGGAACAGCATTAACAGATGGAAAACACTGCAGTGGACGCTGCTTGGGGTTTGTAAAGGGAGGAAAGGAAAAGGATGTTAAGGAGGCCTCTGTGACTCGGGGTGGGGGTGACAAGAAGGAAACAATAATAGGCACAGGAAGATGACCTAAAGCGGTGGCCTGAGAGTTTGGTTTAAAGAGCCAGGAAGGTTGGAGGGTGACCTTGCTTTGTTTGAATACTCATTATTCCCCCCTGTACAGAGATTCCACAGGACAGCATCACGTGGAGGGGGGAAAGATGCAGATGCCCAGGCTTCTGTGGGCTGGGAGCCAGGAACCTCCCTTTCCAAGCTTCCCCCTCGCCCGCTGATGCACCTGGTTCAGAAACGCTCAACTGGGAAAACAGCTACCAGGGAACGGCAGCACGGAAGGGTTGAGTCAAAACCAGTGACTGGAAAAAAAAAAAAATCCTGATGTCTCTAGGAAGGCTGTGGGTAAGAGGAAATTGCCGAGCAGCCCCTGAGAAGCACTAAAGGGGAGAAAAAGGGGGAATCAAGCCCCCAAGGAGGAAGCCGTGATTCAGGATGGACGATGCAGCGTCTGTCACTGAGAATATGCGAAAAGTTTTACTCTCGAAAAAATCTGAGTCATTTTCTGAATTGAAAGGGTTAGTGAGGTCTAGAATTCCCAAAAGAGTTTGCTCAGTTCCGTGGGTACAAGTGCAAGGGGATAGATAAGGCCTTGGTGTTTTTGTTTTATCAGTGATCTGCCCTCTCTAAGTTTTCACATTTTAAGTTTGTATAATGATAACATTTCTGGAATCCGGTCTTCTTCTGTTTCCATAATGTATGTACCTCTGCCTCTGGCCTAGTACTTGGAAACTTGGTTGTTTCCAAGTTTATTTAAATTCAATTCCACAAGGTCAGGGGATCTATGAGATGAATGCATCGCTCAGAGGTAGGAAAACCTGAGCAGGAAGCATGGAACCCTGGTGGTGGTATGTGGTTTGTTATTTTCTGTTTCCCTTCATTTAGTTTTGGTCATCAATTAGAAAGTGGTTTTAGTTTCTTTTATCATCCAGAATCTGTATATTAAAGTGTATGTTTAAAAGCTCCATGCTGGCTCGGCGCCTGTGGCTCAACGGGCTAAGGCGCCAGCCACGTACACCTGAGCTGGCGGGTTCGAATCCAGCCCGGGCCTGCCAAACAACAATGATGGCTGCAACCAACAACAACAACAAAATAATAAAATAAAATAAAAACTCCATGCTTTCAGTACATGTGGAAGCCACAGCTGAATGTGCCCTGGCTCTAGCTTCCGCCCTCCTGGGGGCCTTTGCTGAGTCGTCCCCCTCCCAGATCGATCTGACCTTCCTCTGTTGAGGTATTGATAGCCTCCTTAGCTTCAGTAGATTTGACCTGCTTGGGGTCATTTTTCAATCTCTAGGACCCAGCATGGCGTCTGCTACCCTCAGGAGAACTCAATAGAGTTGAATTGACCACTTTTTCCCAAAAGGCCTGAAACCAAACATGATTAAAGGGCTTTAAAATAGACTCCATGAAAAAGTGTAAATTATGGCTCGGCGCCTGTAGCTCAGTGGCTAGGGTGACAGCCACATACACTAGAGCTGGCAGGTTAGAATCCAGCCCGGACCAACCAATAAATAGCCGGGCGTTGTGGTGGGTGCCTGTTGTCCCAGCTACTTGGGAAGCTGAGGCAAGAGAATTGCTTAAGCCCAAGAGTTTGAGGTTGCTGTGAGCTGTGACTTCACAGCTCTCTACTGAGGGTGACATAGTGGGATTCTGTCTCAAAAAAAAGTGTAAATGACAAAGCTCAGGCAACAGGAATTTCCTGTCATATTTTCTAAGAACAGATGTATTGTTTTTAGCTTATAGTTAATATTGCTTTTATTTGGAAAGGAGCAAATAAAGTTAACTATCTTGTTTAAGGGATAAGAAAAAAATAGACTCCTTTATTAAGTGGAATTAGAATTATTTGCCCTAGGGAAAGAGATGAAGCTGACTAAATAGTGAAGTTACATCAGTAAGAGAGGACACAAAAATGCTGTGACCAGGTGTTTCTATAGTGAACAAGATGAGGGGCAGCTTTGATCAGTTTTGTGGTGCTTAGTCGCCTGGGGAAACAGACCCTTTGGAGAATCTGAAGAATGCAATGGAGAAAATATGATTTTCTCTGTAGTTTTAAGGGTTCACTGGTTCCCTGCAAAGCCTCGTCCATACAATTCAAGTGATGATCCTGGTTAGTGGAAGGTACCTGGGAACAGGAGACAGATCAGGTGACCTTCTCTGGCCTTGATTACCTACATCCCTGAAAGCCAGGTATTGCGCTAAGTGACAAAGGTAAGGTCACAACTTGTCACATGTGGATCTCCCCAGGTAAGAGGGGCAGGATGTTTCAGTTAGAACCTAGAGCCCTGTGGAAGATTGGAAGGAGGCTGGAGTGAGGGAGGTCAATGGGGAAGCAGCCAGATATAAGACAGAAGACCCTGAGAACCAGGCTCTTGGGGAGCCATCATGTCAGATTCCTGGAGAGGTGCCCCTGGGGTTGTGCAGTGTGCAACCTGAGGAGCTGTTCTGGTGACCAGCAGATCACAAAGCACCTTGTGCAACATAACAAGTTGGCTGGATGTCTCTCTCCTGGATGTTTCTTTGTTTTGAAAGAGGTTAGACATTGAACATCCTTTGGCAAAGGCACCCACAAGACATAAACAGAAAGTTTCTGGAGGTCCCTATGTTTTGTCATACATGATGGCAACACGGTGGAGACTTGACAGACACCCAGCTCGGAGGGCGTGCCAGCCGTGCCCAGGCTTGAGCCTTGTGTTGGCTGAGGTTGTATTTGTTGGAGACCCTAGAGCATCTCGGCACAGCAAAGCTTAGAGTTTGCCCAGTTCAGCACAAGAGAGTCCCTGGCCTGTCCTGTTGCTCCCACTGTCCCTCCGCCAGTCCTCATGGGTGGTTCCCATGGGCCCCAGGCCTGGGCCCCAGGGAGTCAGCAGAGAAACAAAACCCCAGCCCTGGCTGCAGGGAGCTTGCTTTCCAGTCAAGGAATCAGACCAAGAGGGAAGCCAGGGAAAGGACCGGAGAAGGGTAAATGCAGAAAATTCTGTCCTGGGGCTTAGAGCAGGAAGATGCAGGGCAGAGTGGAAGGTGGTTACCTGGCTGAGGGGGAGCCAGGCAGCCTCCGCAAGGGTCACAGTGAGCGTGGGCCCATATGGGGGACCCGACTGGTAGGTGGCTGCTGCGCAGGCTCCAGCCAGGCCTGGGGTTGGCGAAGCCTGGTTGCCTCTGAGGGGCCTTCTCCCCTGCTCCTTCCTGCCCCAGGACTCCTTGGAGACTTTTTTCCAAAGCATCTAAGTCAGTTTTAATGAAGAGAGGCTCTAGTGAGGCTTGTCTCCCAGCAGCAGAGGGTCATAAGGTCCCTGTGGGTGACCCAGGCGCCATACTCTGAGCGGTGCTCTCTCCTTCCGCTTCTCACGAGTTCTGGAGTGTTCTGGAAGCTTCAGGCTGAAATGAGTTTATAAGGTGAGATCAGCCTAGAGAATTTACAGGCAAGAGAGCCACCAAATTGCCCTCCAGTGGGGTGACTTCCACTCTAAAGCCCTGTTTAGGGCAGCCCCATTTCCCTAAGGGCTGGTAGAAAACATGCTGGATCTTGCTATGTTTAAAACTGCAAAAGGGGGGATCTTGTAAAGGAATTTTCACACGGTTCCATTCTGAGCCAGGGTATTTTAAACCCTTTATTGTGCTTTCATGGGTTAAAGGAGGCTTTAGTCTGAATGTTTACCCATTTGTGAGGTTTATTTTTTAAATGTGTTTTTTAAAAGGGGCAGTTCTTTTGAAATAGGTTATTTCCAGAAAATCACTTTAGGACTAAGAAAATTGTAAAAGAGATCTACATATAGGCCAGATGCATGCCAAACTTTTGGGAAGCTGAGACTGGAGGATCAATTGAGCCAGGAATTGGAGGCCAATCTGGGCAACATAGAAAGAGCTCATCTCTGCCAAAATTCAAAAAAATGAATCAGGTGTGGTAGTATCAGCTACTTGGGAGGCTGAGGCAGAAGGATCTCTTGAGCCCAGGAGTTTGAGGCTTCTGCAAGCTGTGATCACACCACTTATTCCATCCTGGGTGGCAGAGTGAGACCTGTCTTTAAAAAAAAAAAAAATCTCCAAATAAAGAGACCCCAGTGTCTGCCCTGTTGCTCACCCCTTTCACCACAGAACCCAAAGGAGGCCGCTGTGTGAGAGGAGGTGACTTCTTACAGTTTTGAGGGAATCACCTTGGGATTGCAGTCTGCTGTATGACTCAGGATTGGGCAGTGTGGCAAGCTGGTCCCAGGACCCCACTAAGGGTTCATCACCAGCTCTCTTGCCCTGACCGGGGAGCCTCCTCCCATCCGTGACTCAGTCAGATTGGGACTGTGTGAAGTGCTCACGGCAAGCGCCCTCGTGTTAGTCATTAGTCGTGATGCTAGAGGGGGCATCTTCTGGCGTGCTGTTCCTAAGTGTGGTGTCAGCTGATCTCTGTAGTTCAGAGGATGCCCCACCCCATCTTTCTGAATGCCTTCTGAAGCCATCCTCAGTCACCCTGACCTCGCAGGCCTCTCTGTTCCTCTTTGTTTTTGTTTGTGTTTTTTCTTTTTTTTTTTTTTTTTTTGCAGTTTTGGCTGGGCCGGGCTTGAACCTGCCACCCGCAGTATATGGGGCTGGCACCCTACTCCTTGCACCACGGGTGCTACCCTCTGTTCCTCTTTGTATGCTCTGCTCTGTGCTCTGGGCAGTCCCAAACTGTCCCCCACCTGCTGTCCTCAGGTGAGTTACTAAGAGCCCCATTTCTCTTTGTTCTTTGGGTTGGGGAAGGTTGGGGTACTCGTTAGAAGGCTGAGGCAATGAAGCTGCATCCTGCGAGCACGTGGGGCCACGAGGTCATGTTTTTTGATGGCTTCTGCTCTGCTCGCCTGCTAACCAGGCTGAAGGGGCTGGGGTAAACGGCAAGTCTGTGATCCAAACAACTGCCCATTGTTCCCTGAGCCCCTGGGGCTGGAGGAGGCCTGGGAGGATGGGATACAGGGGTGAGGAAGACAGCAGAGCCTGCCTTGCCCGGTGCTCCCTTTTCCCAGGCACCTCATCTGGTGGAAAAGAAGGCTCGTCCATAGATCATAGCAGGACCATGTGCACAGGGCAAGGGGTGCCTTTGGTGCAGCGGCAAAGGTGTCAGAGTAGACAGGACGCCTGCACAGGCCTCTCACGTTGGCCCAGGAGCCTGGCAGGTGGCCCCGGGTTTGTGGGGTTTGCATAGTGGTGGGTGCGGGGAAGGTGGCCCTGGAGGGAGAAGAGATGAGTTCTGAAAAGGAAGGCCTCCCCACCTCACCCTCAGGGGGAACACTGGAAAATTATTCCCAGACCAGCAGAGCTCAAGGCCCATTTTGGAGAAATGCGTGTGTCATAGTGACGTGAGAGACCCAGTTCAGAGTCTCACCAGGGCTTAAGCTTTCCCTAGAGGCCACATTTTTTCCTGGGTCTCCAGTTCTTAAACTGTAGTGAGAGGCAGTCATGATGGATGTGCTTTACAGGGATGACAGCTGCCCTGCTCACCTTGTAGACACGTCCTTCCTGAGGCCACATCTGCCTGGTCCTGGGGACAGTGACGTTTGTCATTCCCAGTGCTAGCACATTGCTCGGCTCACTGCTGAAGGAGCAAAACTCACTTTGTGCATATTTTGAGGGGCACATCCATTTTGCTAAGGGAGACACGTGTTTATAAACGTGAAATGGGAACTCTCTGAATTATAACAGCTCAGAGAGAATGACCACTGCAATATGTGGAAACTGAGGAAAACCTGCAGGGGACTTCGTTTCTTTTTTATTTTTACTTTTATTTTCTTTTTTAATTTTTATTTCTTTGAGACAGAGTCTCAAGCTGTTGCCCTGAGAAGAGTACCATGGCGTCCCAGCTCATAGCAACCTCAAACTCTTAGGCTTAAGCAATTCTCTTGTCTCAGCCTCCCAAGTAGCTGGGACTACAGACGCCCGCCACAACGCCCGGCTATTTTTTGGTTGTAGTTGTCTTTGTTGTTTGGCGGGCCTGGACTGGATTCGAACCCGCCAGCTCTGATGTATATGGTTGGTGCCCTAGCTACTGAGCTATAGGCGCCGAGCCTCTTCTTCTTTTTTTTTTTTAAAGGTACTTCTTTATTTCATATTAAAACTTCTGCAGCTCTTCACGAACATTTAAATTTTAATTTAAAAATTGTGCAATAGGCTCGGTGCCTGTGGCTCAAGCGGCTAAGGCACCAGCCACGCCTGAGCTGGCAGGTTCGAATCCAGCCCGGGCCTACCAAACAACAATGACGGCTGCAACCAAAACATGGCCGGGCGTTGTGGCGGGCGCCTGTACTCCCAGCTACTTGGGAGGTGGAGGCAGGAGACTGGCTTGAGCCCAGGAATTGAGGTTGCCATAGCACTCTGTCCAGGGCTACAGCTTGAGGCTTTGTATCAAAAAAAAAAAAAAGTGCAATAGCTCACACCTGTAATCCTAACATTCTGGGAGGCTGAGGTCGGTGGATTGCTTAAGCTCAGGAGTTCCAGACCAGCCTGAGCAAGAGCAGGATCCAGTCTTTACTAAAAATAGAAAAACTGAGGCAAGATGATCACTTGAGCTTGAGGTTGCTATAAGCTAGGATGATGCCACGACACTCTACTGAAGGTGTCAGAATAAGACTTTGTCTCAAAAAAAAAGAAAAAAACGTTTAATACCCTTTCTGGGAAAAGCCAGGGTTATAAATATGTAAATAAGCTGAGGAGTGCTTTAGGGTGGAGTTTTAAACCATAGAACAGTGAGATCTTTTTTAGTTTTCAAACCTTGCTTAATCTAAACTTCTGTAAAATCAGAGTTGCACCACCTCCCTTAGGGGTGGCTATAAAGTTAAAGAGGTGAGGCAGGCGCCGTGTCTAGGATGGTGCTGTGATGTTGAGGGCTGTTCCAGTCAAGGAAACTGAGGCCAGCAGTGGGGGTTCCCAGCGTCACCCTGGAGCATGTACAAACTGCTGCTGCCCCTCAGCCCCCCCACGCACTCTGTAGGCACCCCTGTGGAGCTGCCATCATCCCCGGTGAGCGTGATAGGAGGCCTCTCCCACCATCAGCTCCTCTTGCTCACTCTGGAATCTTCTTCCCCCAAAGCAGACTCCTGTCTCCTGGCTTGAGGTTTCCTTGGCTTGACAGCGTTGCTCTTCTGGATTTGCACCCTGGCCTTGAAGGCTGTGAATCAGCCTGGGGGACTTGGGCTGAGTCTCCCACCACTTGGCCCCCTGGGTTGACTTGGGGAGAGCCCTAAGAAGGCCAGAGCCTAGAGAGCTGTCCAGAAACAGAGGAGCTTACTGTGAGGCAAGGAGGGGGTTCCCTGGCAGGGTGGCCTTGCAGACCCACGGCCCTGTGTCCAGCCTCCCTGGAGCCAGACATGAGCCACAAGTGCAGGTCAGGAAGGAGCTGAGGCCTCTGTGACCAGGCAATGCTCACACGACTGTCCAGCCACCCAGGAGCTCACTGGCCTCTCCCGCCCTTCAGCCTGTGTCCCCGGCCTCTGTGGGCCAGGTCATGCCTTAGGGAGTGAGGTGGGCAAAGACCAGACAGCGTCAGTGTGCCGTCAGCTCATGGGGTCTGCCACCAGAGTGGGGAGAGGGCATTTGACCTGGAGACAACCAGGCTTAGGGAGGGGCAATGTCAGTGTCCAGGGGGCCTGCTGCATTTTCCCTGCTCTGTGTGCCTACAAGTGAAGTGAGAACATGGATTTAAAAACGTACAGCTCAGGGAGAGAAACACTGTCCTACGTAGAGGGTCACCGAGTGTGAGCCAGACCTTTGGGTTGCCCGTGGCAGCAGGAAGACCCCAGAGTGCAGCCTGCCTGGGGGAACCCTCGGTTCATTGTCACGGGCATGGCAGGGGCAGAGTCCAGGTGCTTGGTTCCTGGCTGACCTCTACCTTTCCATGAGACCCTCACCTTGGCCTGCAGGATCCAGAGCCCCGGCGGCCTGGGACCCCTCAGGTCCGGAGGCTCAGTAACGAAGTTTGGGAGGCCAGAATAACCCTGTCAGCTCTCCCAGGTTCTGGTATAGTGAACTCAGGGACGGGTATACTACGTATTTCAAGGCCACACGGCCCCCACAGGAGGGCGATGTCTGGGCAGGTTCCTGGACTCCGGAACAGATCGGCCTGAGACCTGCTGTGGTCTTTGTGGTCTGCTTTGACTCACTGAACACCAGGCAGCAGCTTTGCTTTATTCACACTGACCACCCAGACAGGTGGGCTGTGCTGCCCCAGCAGAAGGGCAGGGATGCTCCAGAGTTTGCCCCACAAAGGGTGCAAAGGATTGGGACCGTTAGATGCTGGACCTGCCCTCCGAGGAGTCTGCACCCTGTGATATGCTGACCAGCACTGAGACACATCACCCTCCTAATTTTTCACTGTGCATCAGGCCCTTGTCCTGGGGACATGTATGGAGGCTTCGGGACACTACTGGGTGCAGTGGTGGGTCCCCAAGGGTGATTATTGATCACCTCTCATGCAACACCACAGTAGTTTGGAGGGATATGGTGTAATCAGGAGAAGCCAGAAAATTCATGTCAGAAATAACCCCCTTTTTTCTTTTTGAGACAGAGTCTCACTATGTCGCTCTCGGTAGAGTGCCGCGGAGTCACAGCTCAAGGCAACCACACACTTTTGAGCTTAAGCAATTCTCTTGCCTCAGCCTCCCAAGTAGCTGGGACTACAGGCATCTGCCACAATGCCCGGCTATTTTTGTTGTTGTTGTTGTAGTTGTCATTGTTGTTTGGCAGGCCCAGGCTGGGTTCAAACCTGCCAGCCCTGGTGCGCGTGTGGCCAGGGCCCTAGCCGCTGAGCTACAGGCACCGAGCCAGAACTAACCTCCTTTTGTCTAGTAAACCATCTTGTATAAAAATCTAAAATTGTCAAGGTGGTGCCTGTGGCTCAAAGGAGTAGGGTGCCAGCCCCATATGTCAGAGGTGGAGGGTTCAAATCCAGCCCTGGCCAAAAACTGCAAAAAAAAAAAAAAAAGTCTAAAATTGTCTTCCCTATCTTTTCACCTGCCCCCAAATCTATTATATTCTTCTGGACCAACGTTTTCCCCAACAAGGGCCAGAAATTAAGAAATTCTTTTTTTTTTTGTAGAGACAGAGTCTCACTTTATCGCCCTTGGTAGAGTGCGGTGGTGTCACATGGCTCACAGCAACCTCCAACTCCTGGGCTTAGGCCATTCTCTTGCCTCACCCTCCCGAGTAGCTGGGACTACAGGCGCCCACCGCAACGCCTGGCTTGTTTTCTGTTTTGCAGTTCGGTGGAGGCCGGGTTTGAACCCTCCACCTTTGTTCAGTATATGGGGCCGACGCCCTACTCCATGAGCCGTGGCCCAAGAAATTTTTTTCCCTTTCTCATTTCACTTCCCAACTCCAAACCTGTGTTAGGGGAACCACAACTGGCAGGGAGGTGTCTGTCTTCTGAGCAGGACCCCTGGGAGTCATGGCCTCAGGGGAGGGTGTGGAGCTGGCTCAGGGTGGCAAGAGAAGCTGGACCTAGAAGCTCCTTTGCTTGGGGAGTACTCACAGGCTGGTGGTCATGAAGAAGTGAAAGGAAGGAGCAACTGGTCCAGCCTCCAAGGGGCCAGTCCAGGCCAGAAAGCAGAGCTGGCAGCAGCCAGCACCTGGGAATCAGGTGTGGTTTGGACATTGGGGTTTGTATCCGTCCAAGATTACTTTAACAGGAGGCCATCGGGTCTGCAGTCCCAGCAGCCTGTGGAAATGGGCTGGGAACTAGGACACCTGGGGGAGTCTGTGGGGTACCAGGGAAGGGGAGCCAGCTCTGGATGCCCAGGAAGCCCTCTGAGCCAGTGTGCTGAGCTTGCAGGCGCAGGGGGAAACCATAGGTCCCGTGGCCCCACCTTGTAGTTTGAGACCTGAGCACTGAACTGGCCTCCCCTCCCTTGCAGGCAGGATGGTATGAATCCCAGAAAATGACAAACCTGTGACACACTTGTAAGGTAGCATTGTGACTACTGAATCAGACCTCTTCAGGTCTCCTGTGACATTCTAAGTGACATCCAGCTTTTAGGATTACACATTCCTGGCTGGTGGAACCTCGGGTTTGTAGACCTCTATCCCCACCTAATCAGCACAGCACCTCAAATCACCTAGTGAGTGCTCCTCAAATGCAGATGAGGGAATGAATGGGTAGCAGAGCCCAGGCCGGCCTCCCAGGAGGGGAGCTGTGCCCCTTAGCTAGCCTCGTGGGATGCCTGAGCCTTTCAGCCCTTAAGCCATGCCCTTGGGTGGGGTTTCACCCATCCATGGTAAACGGACCAGGGTCTGCTCCAAAGACTTAAATACCAATCCAGGTCCACCAGGTGACTTGAGGTTTGATTTTGGTCACCACCTGCCCCACCTCCTCCATCCCCTTTCCTGAAGACGTGTTCACCATTGTCCTTTCTCTCCTCATTGGGGTGCAGATCCTGGCCAGCGTCTTCCTCTACCTGTGTGCCATTGTTGTGGGCATCATGTCTTACTATATGGCTGACCGCAAGCACCGCAAGGCCTTCCTGGAGGCCCGCCAGTCGCTGGAGGTGAAGATGAACCTGGAGGAGCAGAGCCAGCAGCAGGTGAGGCGGGGCCTTGGGGTCTCTGGGGAGGCCTGGGGCCTGGAGCTCGGCTTCAGGGACTATGGCTTGGAAGGAAAGGCCTGTCGGAAGGGAGACAAGCCAGAGTAAGGCACCCAAGGCTCTGTCTGCGGGGTGTGAAGTTCATGTGCCAGGTTCAGGTGTTTGCTTCCCATCTTGGCCTGTGGGCTCTCCCCGTTAGAGGGCTGCTTCTCACTCCTGAATCTCATTCTCCTTGAACTAAACCTCCCCGGCCTGTGTTTTTTTTTTTTCATGATATAAAACGTTTCCTTCTATAGAAATGTATCGCCCAAGCCACCAGCTGTGACTCCCTGCCTTCCTTTCTCAGGTGGCCCAGGGTCAGGGCAGGGGCGTCCATGGACACCTCTTTCCTTCTCTGCCTCCCCCGCCACTCTTCCCAGCCAACCACAGATTTGCACCGCGGACCTTCTGTGCTCACAGGGTTGCTCTGTGCAGGCGGGAACATCTCAGCCCATCCGTCAGCCTCATGCCCCTCCATCCAGGGAGCGAGCTCCCACTACTTTCCTTTCTGAGTCATTGATGCAGAAGGAGCACCAGCCCAGTCCCCAGGGACCCCCTGTTTACATTTCCATCCCGGAAAGGGCCTGGCCATGCCTGCTGTTTGTTTACTGGCTTAACTCCAACCTAATCCACGACAGAGCCATTCTCCCAGTTCTCATGTGACTCTTTTAAATAGGTTTGGTCTGGATTCACCTCCAGTCCTTTTTGAAGGTCTCCAGAATGGACCTCCACTAATTTCCTATTACCCATAGGTCAATTTCTCCTTCAGAAGCAAATTCAATAGGTTGAAACTATGATTCTCCGCCCTGGGAACTGTATCGCTTTGTGGTCCAGAGGTTCTGTGTGCTCTGGGTTCACCGAAATTGCTGTTTTCATAGACACTGCCACTTAGGTGAATGGGACCTTAGTTTGGGGGCTACTCTGGAACCCTTGGCTTGCAGGGGGCCCCATTGATGGGTCTCTCTACTATTCTGCAGGCAATGCTATTTCAAGGCACACAGTAAGTCATTTAGCTGATGGTTCCCTCTGTCCTGGGGATGTTTTTGCACTCCCTGTTTACCTCTGAGATCTAAAGCCTCTGAGCTGGGCTTCAGACTCCTTTCTTCTGAAGGCAGTTTTAGGAGGGGCATTTCCCTGGCCTCTACTGTGACAAATGTCCGGGTTTAGCCATCATCTCTACTCCTTCACCTTTGCCCCCTACCCTATTGGCACTTAGGAGCCACTGGGGCCCAAATGTGTTTACAGAATCCCCCTTTCCTGGCTGCGTGAAGCCCCCAGCAGGTGCTCTTCAGCTTTTGTTTCCTGTACTGTCTTCCTTGTTTGCACCTGCTCACTCAGACCTCAGTGGCATCCTTTCAGAATCTCTGTACTTTAAAAAAAAAAATGCACGTGTCACTCCATGCAAAGGGAGTTCCTTTTCATGCAGCATTTGTGCGGTTTTCAGCATATCTGTCTGTGTCCATCCTGTCTCATTTAGTGTAATCCAGGACATCTCAAGTCAAACTGAACAGGGCTGGTTGGGGGCCTCCTGGCATGGCGAGAAAGGCCCTATGTCTAAGCCAGGGTCTGTTATTCTCTGCACAGATAATTTAGATGAGTTCCCCCATGCCCCTTAGAGCCTCACTTTCCTCATCTGCAAAGTGGAGCTATTGCCATTGATCTTACAGGGTTTCTTGAGAGTTAGATGAGATACACAGACTGAAGTGCTTTGTAACCTGCAGGAACTTGGAAATGGCTGCAGTACACAGGCTGTGAGGCCCACCTTCCAGTGTCCAGGGCTATATGCACCCTCTGGGCTGGGTGAGCGCAGGCAGCCTGTGGGCTGGCAGAGAGGGCCATCCCTGGGTGCCCCAGAACTCCAAACACTATGGAGCTTCTCGAGGGTGGCGGCAGCCTGCCTGGGCCATGCTGCATCAGCAGAGCAGACCCGGCCTGGGCAGGGAGAGGTCCAGGTTAGGTGGAAGGCAGCGGGTTGGGGGCTGGAGCTGGAGGTGTGGACAGGGCCAGGGGTACATCCTCAGGCCTGGTTGGGCACACAGCAGGAGCCTGTAAACGACTATCAGGTGGAGTGAATCCGTCTGGCAGGCTCTATCCTGAGTGTGACTTTGGGCTGTTTTCTGCTGTCTTTGGACCTCTGTTTCCCTGTATGTACAACCTTTTTTGAGAGATTGTTTGAAAGGTAAAAAGGGAATCTTTGTGAATCCCATTGGTTTTCCTAAGGCACTGTCACCATCAGGAGGGGTGGAATTCTGCTGCCCGTGAGTTTCCATCTGTTCATATTTTCCTTAGGACTTTTGTGACTGTTCAGGAGAGTCATCCACCTGCCGTTTTACTTGCTTTCTGCGTTCTTGACAGGTTTTGGTACCATGATGATGCCAGACTCATTAATATAATTTGCTAAGGGTTCCCTCTTTCTAATCCAGGGAAGAGTTTGAGGATGACTTTGACTTTAGGTGCTTCTTAAATGTTCAGAAGCCTTAGTGAAGTCCTGTGGGTCTGGAGTGTTTTTTACAGAAAGATTCAGTTTCCATCATAGACATAGGTTGTTCAGATTTTATATTTATTTTTGTATATGTTTTAGAGAGTATTTTCTCCCCCTAAAACTTGTCCATTTCATTTAAGTTTTCCAAATTTTGGCATAACATTCAGAATATCTTCTTTTATCTCTTATTGTGTGTGAAATTTGTATTGGTGTTCCTTTTCTTCATTACCAATAAATGTACGTTGTACCTTCTGTTTTTTAATTTTTTTCACACTCTGTCTTGCTGAGGCTTACTAATGTTTTAACCTCTTCCCTGAACCACCTTTTATCTTAGTTGCTTTCTTTAAACATTTCTTGTTTATAATTTATTAATTTCTGCTTTTAACTTTGTCATATTCTCTTTTCTACTTTTTTTGGATTTAATTTGTGTCCTTTTTTACCTGCTTGGGATAGAACTTCTTAGAGTTCTAAGAAGATAAACCCTAACCCCAAACCCAGAACCAACTTCAACTAATTTTCAGCCTTTCTTTTCTAAAACTTGCATTTAACACATGGATTTTACTCATTACATTGCTTTAGCTTGCAAGTTTTTTGGGGGGGGATTTTTTTTTTTTGAGACAGAGCCTCAGGCTATCACCCTGGGTAGAGTGCCATGGTGTCACAGCTCACAGCAACCTCAAACTCCTGGGCTTAAGCAATTCTCTTGCCTCAGCCGCCTGAGTAGCTGGGACTACAGACGCCCGCCACAACACCTAGCTATTTTTTTTCTTTTTTTTTTGGTTGTGGTTGTCATTGTTTGGCAGGCCCAGGCTAGATTTGAACTCACCAGCTCTGGTGTATGTGGCTAGCGACTTAGCCACTTGAGCTACAGGCGCCACCCTCGCAAGTTTTGATATATTGTATTTTCACTGTCATTTGATTTAAAATGTTGTCTAATTTTTACTGAAATGTCTTTGATTCATGGGATATTTAGAAGTGCCTTGATTAATTTCTAAACATTTTGGAGTTTGTCTAAAAATAGGATTTTTCATTGATTTATGGCTTAATTTGACTGTGGTTAAAACCAATATTCTCTATTATTTCCAGCTTTTGAAATTTGTTGGAACTTGACTTTTGGGCCTAGCTTGTGGTCAGTTTTGATGTACTAGAGAATAATAATGTATTCTGTAAAATGTGTCAAAATACCTTTTTCTTTTTTTTGAAGACAGAGTCTCACTGTGTCGTCCTCAGTAGAGTTCTGTGGCGGCACAGCTCACA
Organism: Perodicticus potto; assembly: GCA_963574655.1. Classification (NCBI taxonomy): domain Eukaryota; kingdom Metazoa; phylum Chordata; class Mammalia; order Primates; family Lorisidae; genus Perodicticus; species Perodicticus potto. The sequence goes on from CAUYRH010022232.1 coordinate 19,700, forward strand.
GCAACCTCAAACTCTTGGGCTTAAGCCATTCTCTTGCCTCAGCCTCCCAAGTAGCTGGGACTACAGGCCCCACCACAATGCCTGGCTATTTTTGGTTGCAGTTGTCATTATTGTTTAGCAGGCCTGGGCCGGGCTCGAACTCGCCAGCCTTGGTGTATGTGGCTGGCGCCCTACTCACTGAGCTAGGGAGGCGGAGCGTAAAATGTCTTTTAAAAATGAAATAATGTCAATTATGTTACACTCGTGTCTATCCCACATTAGTACTTAACCTGTTCATTCACCACCCAAGGCCCTCACCACATTTTAGTTTCATGTGATGATCCTCTGTTCCCCACTTTCTGGCTGTTGTTTTTTAATTCAACATCTATTTGAAGCCCTACAAGCCTTTATTGTAGTTGTCTTAGACATGATGTAGTAGTCATTGCTCACAGTTATCCACAGTTGTACACTGTCATTGTTTGCTACACTTCCTTCATTTCTGTGCTTCATCTTCTTGAAGAAATCCTGTTGCAGTGTTACTTTTTATGCAGATCTGTTGGCATCGAATTCTTTCCATCTCTAATTGCCTATTGGCGTGTTTATTTCGCTTTTATTTTTGAAAGACACCATCTTAGTCCATTTGTGTTGCTATAAGAGAATACCACAGTCTGGATAATTTGCAAAGAACAGAAACTTACTTCTCATAGTTCTAGAGTCTGGGACGTCCAAGGTCAAGGTGCTGGCATTTGGTCTTTTGAGGCCCCTCTTGCTGTGTCCACACATGGTAGAAGGGCAAGCTAGGCCAATGCTATGTGAAGCCTCTTTTAAAGGGTCTTAATTCCATCAAGGAAGGAGCTGTCCTTATGGCCTAATTACCTCTTAAAGACCTCCCCTTAATACTATTACCTTGGCAACCCCTGCATTTTGGAGGGGACACATTCACACTATAGCTACATTTTTTTGCAGATAGAGAATTCAAAGTGACGAGTTTTTTACTTTCAGCCCTTTAAAGGTGTTATTCCACTATCCGTCAGCTTTCATCATTCCTGCTGAAATACCAGCTGCTCCCATTACGGTACCACATAATGCATATTTTTTACTTTGGTTCCTTTCAGAATGTTGTCATTGTTTTGGTTTTCTGCAGTTTTATGATGATGTGTCTAGGAGTTTTCTTTGTAGTTACCCTGCTTGGTTTTCAGAGAGCTTCTTCAATTGATGGCTTGATAGCTTTCATCGGTTTTGAAATGTTTTATCCTGTATCTTTTCATTGCTTCTCTCTTCTTGTCTCCTTTCCTTCGAGGACTCTGCGTATCCTTGTTAGACCTTTTTACTATGTTCCAGAACTGTCTTCCTTTTTTCCTGAATCTTCCTTTTTTTTTCTTTCTGTGTTTCAGACTGAATATCTTTACTGACCTAACTTCCAGTTCACTCATCTTCTCTTCCTCTGCTTTGTCAAAACAAGGATTGAGCTTATTTACTGAATCTCTGACTTCAATTATTACATTTTTTTCAGCTTTAGAATTTCCATTTGATTTTTAAAACTGGACTCCAGTTCCATTTTGTCCTATATTAACGGTAACATAGTAAACATTTATTTTAAAGTTTCCGACATAGTATCTGGAATACTGGTGGGTATGCATTTTTTTTTTCCAGTTTTGGCCGGGGCTGGGCTTGAACACACCATCCCTGGTATATTGGGCCGGTGCCCTACTCCTTGAGCCACAGGTGCCACCCAGTATGCATTTTTTAATTGATTTTTGGTCCTGTCTTCTGGCATCCTGATCTTTTAAAATTAAAAACTGGATATTAAGGGTGGAAAAATAATAGTGGCTCTGTATAATACTGTGCCTACCCAGTGAGGATTTACTTTTTTTTTTTTGAGACAGAGCCTCAATGGGTGCCCACCACAATGCCTGGCCAGGTTTTCGTTGCAGCCGTCATTATTGTTTGGCGGGCCCAGGCTGGATTCGAACCCGTCAGCTCAGGTGTATGTGGCTAGCCCCTTAGCTGCTTGAGCCACAGGCACCGAGCTGAGGATTTACTTTTCTTGCAGCAAATGGTTAGAGTAGGGGCAGAACAACATGGGGTTGGGATGATTTAAGGCTAGATTTCAGTCTGAGAGCTGGTCTGTTTCTATTCTGTGTCTCTTAGGAAATAGCTCTGTAGGGTTCTTAACTAAAAGGCTGGTCCTTCCCTTGTGGTAGCCTGTACTCTCTAGCACTGCGAGACTGCTGAAGCTGTCCTTTGTCTCTAACCTCTTAGCTGTCACTTTCTGCTTAGATTCTTGGTCTCTGTCTCATACAGGTGCTAAAGGGTAAAATAGTGTGCAGAGGTCAGGCGTGGTGGTTTATACCTGTAATCCTAGCCCCCTGGGAGGCCGAAGCAGAAGGATTGCTTGAGCTCAGGCATTTAAGACTAGCCTGAGAAAGAGTGAGATCCTGTCTCTACTTAAAAAAAAAAGAAAGAAAGAAAGAAAAGAAAAAAAAATTGGCTGGGCATGGTGGTGCACACCTATAATCCCAGCTACTAGGGAGGCTGAAGCAGGAGGATCATTTAAGCTCAGAAGTTTGAAGTTGCAGTGAGCTGTGATAACACCATTGTACTCTACCCAGGGGAACAGAGTGAGACTCTGTCTTAAAAAATAAATAAATAAATAGTATGCAGAAAGTCATACTGTTGGATGGTTCTCTTTTCTCTGGGGCCTTAAGTCCTTTGGTTGTTTCCATTGCCTTTAAAGATCTAGGCTTTTGTCTCGGCGCCTGTGGCTCAACGGGCTAAGGCGCCAGCCATGTACACCTGAGCTGGCGGGTTCGAATCCAGCCCGGACCCGCCAAACAACAATGACGGCTGCAACCAAAAAATGGCCGGGCGTTGTAGCGGGCACCTCTAGTC
>CAUYRH010022233.1:0-18471 GCA_963574655.1 Perodicticus potto
GGTTATCCACAGAAATCACTTCTCTCTCTTGGCTGGGTTCCCAGGATTCAGCTCAATTGTGCAGTTTCGAGAGGTTATCCTCCCTTTTGGATAGGAGCCTTTTTCGGAGGCAGCTTCCAGTCAGCCATCTTGCTCCGCCCCTCCTTATTTTATATTTGTAAGGACAGCATGAAATCATCAGAGAAACTTCAATTGAATGCAAAATTCTACTAAAGGAATATACGTTTATATTAATATAATAAATTTATTAATATAATATACATTTTAATTAATCATAGCATATGTTTGTACTAGAAGTAATAATAGAAATATCTATTTATCTTGTAAATAGATTACAGTCAAAAGAAGTACAGTAGTAAAAAGACATTGCATAAAATTAAAAATTGCGGTCATTTGCATCTTCAAACCATTAAAGAACAAGTGAGAGAGCTATTGAGTGAACCTCAAATTGTTTGTTTCTTGCTTTTTGCCTATGAATGTGATAAGGCTTTAAACTATGCAATAAATTGTCTTTTGATGTGCCTACTATAAATAGAACATATTTATTCATTTGTTTAATGAAATTTCATTGACTGTGCCAGGCATTGTGTCAGGCACTGTTTAAGTAATAGAAAGCAAAAAATGTTATCTGCCCTCCCAAATTTGTGATCTAGCTGAGGCAGATCATTAATAAATTTAAAAAATAAAGGTGGTATTACAGAGTTTAAAAGACCTATGATAGTAATGTGAGGTTATATTCAAGAGTAGCTGGGGAAGGCCTATTTTAAATAAGGTGATAAAAAAATGTTTTGGGGGAGAAAGAATATTTGAGGTAAAATAATAACACCAGACTAGCCCAGTAAAAACTTGCAAGTGCATTGAGAGCGAAAGAGCTATACAAAGCTTTTAAAGTGATACATAATTTAGCATATTCAAAGAATTAATTATAATAGAAAACAGTATATTAAGGAGTTATTATATATAGTTTTTTAGATGTTTTATTTTATTTCTGTATTTGTTGTAATCACAATGTGATCATACATGTGAATATGATTTCCATGTCACAGGTGATAAAACTCAGGGTCCGGGAGTTTAAACAACTTTTATAAGGTCATACAACTGGACAGTGGCAATGGTTAACTTAAACTTGTGTTTCCAGAATCCCAGCTCCAAACCTTCACGTGTTGTATGCTTGTTGGATCCAGATTTCTAACAGGTGGACCTCTCCACTGATATTAAAAACTCAAGTCCAAATCTCAACTTGTGATCTGATGTTGCTCCACACATTCTATTTTATAGAAAGTGTTACAATCATAACATAAGTTATGATTAACATAATTGTTACAATCATTTAGCCAGAGAGTTGGCTATCATTGTTATGTTCTCTTTACTACCAATTTCAATCATCATATCCTCCTAAAATTTAATTTCCAATTATGCTTTATGTCAGATGTTTTTACAAGTATCACAGTAGAATTGACCTTCACGGTAAATTTACCTTACCTTTTCCACGGACTGCTGCACGAACACCTAATTTGTCTTGCTCAGTTTTCCCATGCCCCCTACCCATTCACAATCCATTTTCCACATTGTCATCAAGGTGAACGTTGCAAAAACATACCATAAACTCCTCCTCTTAACAGTACTTCACCTTTTCCCCACTGCCCTTGAAATGTAACTCAATATACTTAACATAGTTTTAAAGTAGGGTGACCACAGGTCCTGTTGTTCCTGAAATGCTCTCAGTTTATACCACTATTTTTCAGTATAATTCTTAATTAGCGGCTTTTTTCCTCTGAAATCCTGATACATGGTTACTGCTCCACTCTCGTTTAGGACCACTCCATCCTGCCCATTTACTCTCTGGATATGCTATCATATTCAAACACAAATGTTCATAGTTCTTCAACTTTCTCAAACTTTTTTTCCAGGTTCTAGAACATGCTGGGCCTTCTGCTTATATCTTTCTACTTATCGCTCACTCTTCCAAAAATTACTGGCTAATTTCTACTCAATTTTAAGTCTCAATTTTGATGTCACTTCTAATTCAGCTCTTGGCTTTTCTACCAAAAGAATAAGCTAAGTGCCCTTCTCAAGTATCTTATCACTCTTACCATTATTACATTTACTCACCCTAATGTTTTTGCCTATTTTTGTGTTGGTACCACCCACATTTTTCTGAGGTCTTGCAGACAAGGAATGTTATTCACATCTGTTTACTCGCTGAGGGCCCATACTTAATAGAAAATAATTCTGTTAACTAGTCAGAATTAATTAGTTCTGTATAGGAAATCTATTCTCCAGCACTGAGGATAGTGCCCTACAGAATGTAGGTTCTCAACACCTATTTTGTTTAGTGACCAAGTTAATATATGCATGAATACATGGGTGTTTTAAGTTTTTTAAAGTGATTAGAACTAATGTTAATTAGCATTTCTATTTAAAATGATATTGAGAAATAAGATTCAGATGTGTGGAACTAGGAAGAGAGTTAATTTCCTACAGGGTAAGTACAGTAGGTAAAAATAAAAAAACTGTTTAGTATTTGAAAATACAGTGTGTGAATTGACAATGTTATTGAACTGAAGAGTGTTTTACTTTTTTGTTTGGAAGAGTAGGTGTGCAATGCAATGTTACTGAACTGATGTATCATGTAGGTGGATAGTAAGTGGATAAGAAAAGAAAACATTTTAAATATATGTTAATTCTTTATTAAAGTTAGAGGACAATGGTTGCATTTGGGAAATACATGTCCTCAATCAGAAAATTGTTGACCATGGGTTATCTGAGTGAAAGAAACCACCATCACCAAAGACCGCACACTCTGATACACTGGGCTTGTCATAGATTCAACTTTGTTTGCCAAGACATTATTAGGACAAGCTATTTTCATGAATAAAAAAATTTGCTTTTTCATAGAAGTCTTGCCTCTGTGTTCTCCAGTTACATGTAGGAAAATCTGATCATAGGGTAAACTGAGCTTAGGTTGATGAACGGAAAATGACATTACCAGAATTGCTAGTAAGATTAATTGGCAGTACCATGTAGGATGATTTACACAGGCACCCTCAAACTTTTTAAATAGGGGGCCAATTTACTGTCCCTCAGACCGTTGGAGAACTGGACTATAGTTTAAAAAAAAACTATGAACAAATCCTTATGCACACTGCACATATCTTATTTTGAATTAAAAAACAAAACGGGAACAAATACAATTCACACCGCTGCATGTGACCCGCGGACCATAGTTTGAGGACCCCTCATTTAGAGTAAAAAAGACTTGAATTTGTAAAATTAGCAGATGTAAGCCCTGACAGTGTTACAGTAATAGGATGCAAAAGAGAGAATTACAATTGTATGTATTAGTGATAGACTTTGGAAATTTGGGGCACGGACTAGGAAGGAAAGCAATCAGCTGCTCCGATCGACCAGCTAGGAAGTGTAGACCCTGATTAGTTACTCGTTAGAGGATTATTCAGCATTATGGTCAATTTGTTTTGGTGAAACATGAGGTTAAGTTTACAGAGCACTGTTTAGTAAGTGGAGTTTGGGAAAGATGGGAAAACTAACATGGGTTTTGAAGCCTGAGATTAAATATTTAAAGCCAAAGACTAGATGGTTATACAATGTGAGAATAGAGGGAAGGTCAGCCTTGGATTCATGCTTTAATTACATATACTAAATCTTGGTTTTTCTCAAAATTCCTCCAAATGATTATCAATGTTTGATATACCCTGTGTCCCCATACATGATGAAATCTGCCAGTGTCCTTAGCTCCCCTGGGTCTTTATCTGTGCCTGTCATCACTTACCCCATAATGAGAATACTTTATTTCACATATCTCAACAAAATTTACCTAGGCAGAAATGCATAAAATATAGAATCCTCATAGACTTTTCTATCTTCAAATTTTTGAACAGAAAGAACGGGAGAGAGGTTCTAATTTGGCCTTTATGTTTCGACTGCCTTTTGCTGCCGGGAGGGTGTTCAGCATCAGCATGTTGGACACTCTACTATATCAGGTATGTTCACACTGCTTTGTAGTTCTCTCATATGGTTACTTTATGTTTGAATTTTATTGAAGAAATAATACATCTAGTATATCTCATGGATCTGTTTTCCTCTCTGTAAGTAATGAACTATTTTATTTCATGTATTTAATGACATAAATGCTCCTATGAAAATTTTGTAAGAAAACATTATTTTAAAAAGTAACGTATGGAAATTTTTTTAGGCTTTCTTTTGTCAGTTCCCACAATATTTATGGTGACATTTTAATACACTTTATGTTAAGAACATTATAGAATAAAAAAAGAGATAAAAAGTGATAAGAAAAAATTGCTAAGTTGAAAAAAAAGAGCATTCCTCATAGTACACAATTTTTTTTTGTAGATTTGAAATAAAACATCAGATTGAATGTTGGTGAAATGATAAACCAAGGACAATTTAAGCATCTACCAATTACTGTCTTCTTTAGAAAATTATAAAAGTGATTTTATAGCAACTAAGAACCATTTAATCTTTTCCTGAATGCTAGTTAACCTTTTTATTTTATCGTAGCTAAGAGTTTTATGGGGATGTTCTTTCCCACATATATTATAATATTTTTTGTCTCTGCCAAAAACTGAGTAATATTTTGGTAATATTTCATATTCTCTGATTCCAGTAATCATACACTCTCTAAATATTCCTATTAAAAGGAAAAAAATAGATATTCACAGGGCCTTAAATTAATTGATAATGTTCATTTCCAATTAAGCACTTTTAAGCATTTTATTATGCCTATTTTGGGGGGATTATTTATTTATCTCCTATATTTGCTTAACTGAACAAACTAATCCAAAGATAGTAAAAGCTTTCCTGCTGAACTTTGGGCTAATTTTGCCCACAAGTGTGCCTGAAGCAATGTCAAGAACCATCTGCTTATGTCAGATGGATGCCTGAGCAAACACAACAAAGGAACATAAAAACTCCTATTTTCATAAAGTTTCCACACATCTTATCTGGGTACTCCAGGAGTCAGACCTTGTACTGCAAATCCCATAACCACACACACATACTTCTGACCTCTTAAGGGGATTGGATTGGAAGGGAGATTTTATTTGTAGAATACTGTTAAAACTGAAGATTTTTATATCAATAGGAATCAAATGCTTGGGCTTTATTATACAGCAGGGGCATTTTTTAATCACCCTATTCTATGTTTAAATATAATCTTGCAAAAAAAAAAAAAGGCTAATATATGAGTTAAATAAAAGGAAAACTATTTTGTGGCAGTGGAAAACGATAGATTTTTCTTCCTCTTCATTTTGCCTTACATTTTATGTCCTAAGTAGAACATAAAATAGATATTTTATGTTCTAAATAGAAAAGAGAAATTGGATGAAGCTTGTGCTAAAAGAGTAAACTAAAACTATAGTTTTTAAAAGTCTTAAATGTAATAGAGTAAACATTATATCAAGCATTTCCATCCAGTACCTACGTGTGTGTGTGTGTGTGTATACTGAAACGTGAAACTTACAGTTTAACACATAACCTTTCTGCTGATAATCAGCTATATTATTTTTTATCTTATTAAAAGACACAATTGTTTCATTTAAAAATTTGCTGTCTGGGCTTGGTGTCTGTAGCACAGTGGTTACAGCGCCAGCCATGTATACCGAGGCTGCTGGGTTCGAACCAGGCCCCGGCCATCTAAACAACAATGACAACTGCAACAAAAAATAGCTGGATGTTGTGGCGGGCACCTATAGCCCTAGCTACTGGAAAGCTGAGGCAAAGGAATCGCTTAAGCCCAAGAGTTTGAGGTTACTGTGAGGTGTGATACTAGCGCACTCTACCTAGGGTGACATAGTAAGGCGCTGGCTCAAAAAAAAAAATTTTGCCGTCCATAATCCATAACTCTTCTTTGTGACTTGTTTGAAAAGGACTTAACTGCAGAATTAGTAAAATCTAGAGAGTAATTTCTCTTCATTAGGACTTTTGATAGATTGTTAATAGTTTTTGAAGTATTGGGAATGATTTTCAAGCACACTTTCTTTAATTTCTTCCTAAGAAAATAATCTATGTGTCTCAAAAGACTGTTCCTTTCAAACTTTCCAATGTAAGAGATGCACTATCACCCAAGGGAGATGCAAGATTTCAAATTAAAAACAACAATGACCACACCCTCTTTTAGTATGTAATGGTGTGGAAAGAGAATATAAGCAATAATAAATGATAAATGCAGTTTAGAAATTAATTTTGCTGACATATAGTGTAGTCCTAAAGTATAGATTGAAATTTTTCATTGCAAATTGATTTAAATCTTTCTAGTTTTTAAAATATTCACATTTTGTTTCTAATATTTGTTTTTAAAAATTTAAAAATGGGGCCAGATACGGTGGCTCAAGCCTATAATCCCAGCACTTGGGGAGACCAAGGTGAGTGAATTGCCTGAGCTAAGGAGGTCCAGACCAGCCTGAGCAAAAATGAGACCCGGTTCTATACCAAACAAAAAAACTAGCTTTGGTGTGGTGGTGGGTGCCAATAGTTCCAGCTACTTGAGAGGCTGAAGCAGGGAGATTGTCTGAGCCCAGGAGTTTGAGGTTGCTGTGAGCTATGATGATGCCATGGCACTCTAGCCAGAGCAACAGAGGTTGACTCTGTCTCAAAAAAAATAAATAAATAAAATAAAAATGTTTGCATCATGCCTAATAGCACATATAAAATGTAAGCATGTGAAAATAAGAATTATTTCTAATATTTCTTTATGAACAGCTTAACTGGATGTGTTTATTTAGGACCCAGATAAGGTAGATTTTTATTATTTTTTAATGGAGGCTTAATGATGTATTATAAGAAGTAATCTTTGGGAAGTGATTGCCATTCACATTCCTACCGTTCTATACCTCTCAGACACCTGATAAGTACATCTTGTGTTTGTATTGCAGTCATTTGTGAAGGATTATATGATTTCCATCACTAGACTTCTGTTGGGATTGGACACCACTCCAGGATCAGGGTTCCTTTGTTCTGTAAGTAAATCTCTAAAACAGAAGATTGTTCCAATAGGAGGTTTTGAATTTCATCTACCGTGTATTTGGGCTGACTCTTCCATGTCCCATATTATTTTATCTGATGTATGTCCAAAAGAGTTGCATAGAGTTTTTAAATTCCTTAAAACTTTCAGGGAAAATATGTTATTTTTAATTAGCAATCATAATAGATAGCCATTCCATATAAAATTGAGAACAAGTTGAGTTTTTTGTTTGTTTGTTTTCCTAACTGGCAATGTGAGACTGACAGGTTTAGATGTAGGGTACCATACTGTCTGGGAAAATGATCATCATGCAGTTTAACCCGTTTGTTTGTTAGATGAGTGTAACTGTGTCCCACTGTATTAAATGAAGTGACTTGCTAGCCATTCAGATTTACAAGTAGCACAGAGGCACTTGAACTCATGTTTCCTGTCTATTAACCCTAAGCTTTTTCTACCACACGTCTTTGTTGATATGGATGTTAATAGAGCCCAGGGTTCAAGAAGTATTTTTGCACTGTGATGTCTTTTGCATTTTACTTTCATAGCATTGGCAGACCGTGTCCAATAAATACCAGTGGCAGACTCCAACTATTACAAAAATATCTTCGTGTGATTTATTTCTCCAGTTCAATTACCAGGGCTCTGTGGCCTATAACTAATATTATAACAGCATACTGCTCTAAACTGAGTACTTAGATTTTTTAAGTTTGGGTAAGATAAGTTGAAGTGAAATAAATATATTTAGTACATGAGTAAGCATTTGTGAAATATTCCTTTGAGATTTCAAAATATTAATAAATTCAGCTATTAAGAAGTGAAAAATAACCACTAGATTTTTAATTTGTAAACATCTAATATGTAAATAATTCATATGTATTATAGATGAAAATCACTGAGGATGACTTATGGATCAGAACTTATGCCAGACTTTACCAGAAGTTGTGTTCTTCTACTGGAGATGTTCCCATTGGAATCTATAGGACTGAATCTCAGAAACTTACTACATCAGAGGTTTGGAAATATCAAAGCATGCCTGTTTTGATGTTTAATCTGTTGAATATGATCATTCATAAACTTGGAGACTGATTTCTAAAAAATGCCTTAGAAAGTGAAGAAGAATGTTATCTGAATACGGAGTATTGAATTTCAGAAAAAAAAATCTTTTCAACTAATTGATTTTAAAAAATTACTTCAGAATTTCACAAAATCTTATTGGCTGAAAGGGTATTTTAGTTTATGGATGTTGTACTCTAGATTCTTTTTGCAGAATAAGGATTATACACGTCTGGAAGATTGTCCGGAAACAAATTAATTTTAAATAACCTTGGGGTTCTAACACATAAGAAAAGTCCTCAGGGCATGCAACCTAGATTTCTAATATACCCCCCAACTTTATATATTAGCATTTGGAAGGAGGCAAAACAAAGAGAAATCGGTAGCTATTGAAATTCGTATTTCTCAATCTCTAGATTGAAAACCACTTAAAGTCAAAAGAAAACTCTGGGAGTAGTGCCAGACTATCCCAGAGGAAAACACAATAAATTGAACACCAAACTAGCACCCATGAATAAGGAAGGATAATTCCTGATGACTGCCTGCAGGTGAAAACATATTTGGATTTTGAATCGGCCACTTTGTGTGGTTCTAAGTAGTATATACATGCTTAGCAAAGCATTACTTTTTAAGTCAGACTTTTTTATGAAATGAAGATTTTGGATAAATGCACTATCCTATCAATATCAGTTAGCTTATTTAATATAAATTATGATTGTATTCTTAAAAATTTTTCTTCTTCAAACACCTTTGTTATTATAAATTGTAAAGAAATTTTTGATAGCTATTTCTTTTTTTGGTCTCATGTAAAATCACCTCAACTATGAGGTTCAGAGCAGTCATGTGTATTTCAGTGGTCTATATTTTCACTAAACCACTGGTGATAAATCAGCAGATCCATGCATTAAAAAATAAAAGGTTTATAAAAAACAGAACAACGTAGTAGATTTTTAGTTTTATGGTGTTGTTAAAATTTATAATGTGACACTTACAGAAGTAGCCAGCCGCAAATAGTTCAGCTTTTCTGAGATGTTTTTGATGTGCCATCAAGGGTGTTGTTAAATGAAGCTGTGCTGAGTGCTCTTCTCTTCTGCTCATCTCTTGTGCTCATCTCTTCTGCTGAGTTCAAGTTTGTCTTTGGCTGTCGTCCCTATAGTTCACAACATAGAAAGTGAGACCAAATCAGAGGAAATCAGGAACGACTAATGGAGAAACACTCCAGATGGTTATATGTCCACGTATGACTGAAAATTTAAGAATACTGGATCCAAAAAGTATTTTTTAATTGAAAGTTAAGAGGAGACCAAGTGTTTTCATACCCAAGCAATCAAGCATTATAGTAATTGGACTGCTATAAAAAAAAATACCATAGATTGGGTGGCTTATAAACAGCATAAATTTGTCACAGCTCTGGAGGCTCAAAAGACAACATTGAAGGCAGGAGCCTATGAGTTGATGGGTGAGGTGGGCTCCCTAGTTCCTGATGGCCGTCTTCTCACTGTATCCTCTCATGGTGGAAAGAACAGGGGTCTCTCTGAGACCTCTTGTACAAGGATCCCTTGTGACCTAATCGCCATTCAAAAGCCCCACTTCCAAATGACATCACATTGAGGATTAGGTTTCCACATGTGAATTTTGGGCAGGGGGGAAATAAATATTCAGTCTACACAAGCTCTGTTACTTTCTTTTGTCTTTGGTAAGTATAAAGATTTTCATACAGCACGAGTATTGTCATACTTTTATCTCACATATGTGCTTGGTAAATTTCAATGTAGTAACTTCTCCCTTGGTCAAGTGGACATCAATTCCATGTAGGTCATGCTGTGTTACTGAAAGGCGTTGTTTTTCATGTAGGTAGGGAAAGGATAACTGATTATTTGTATGGTCATCAAGGGGCACTTAACTACATTTGGGTCAACTCTGCCCATCACAAGTAAAGATCACTTCAGCAAAATGCATATGAAACCCCAAACTTCTAGTTTATATGAAAAAAACCTATCATTGAGAAGATAAAAAGAAAATGGGTTAAATAATGGTTAGTACCTCCTATTTTCCTGTGTTGAATTCAATTCATCTTTTGGCATACATATTTTTATTTACATTTTTTGTTATACCTATTGTAAAAAGAATTGAGGCAAGAAGTAAAGATTAAAATAGGGCATTCAAGCACTTTTAACAACAAAATACATTAAACAGAGTCAGAGAAATCAATATTTCTCTACATCTAACGTATGCTTAGTGCTATAGTTGAGCTTGACATCTATATTTATTTTTTGTTGCAAATAAGGCAAAATGGAACTATATTGATTTATATAGTAATTGTAGCCTAAAAATATGAGAGAATAAGGTTCAACTTCTAAATATTTGCTTTTCCTGATCAATTGTTAAAAGAGTGAGTGTGTTCTGGGCTGCTTTAATTTAGAAATTTTAGATAAGATGATGAATAGTATGTACCGTCAATCACTGTTTTGCAAGATGCAAAGATACCATTAAAGTGGACATCCCTTGGGTTAATCTATTTAATAAAAAACAAAAAACAGAGGAGGTCATCAATTAAATCTTAACTCAGTAAAGATATTGAATTTTGTGTATAGGAAGAAATATTACTTTTTCTGACTAAGAGTTTAGTGGATCTAATGAAATGAAAGATGTCTTAGATATTTTACCATTTCTCTCAAATGTTAGATGGTTTAAAAAAATAAAGTTTTGACATTCAAATAACTCATCATTGGTCGAAATGCAAATTTTTCTCTTGAATTCACGGAATATACCAGATTTCAAGAGGTAGAAACTTTATTTAATGATTAAAATTGGAGAGTCTCTATTTTTGCTTAGATCAGACAGATCCCTATTCTGTCTGATGGTTCAAAAACTTGGACTCCTGTCTTTCATGCCCCAATAACAAATACTAAAGGTTTATTCTATGGAGCTGTGAGTGGGCTGGGGGGCACTTGACAGATCTAAGGCCTAGGAGTACGGCACTGGATTCCCAATGCTAAGTAAAACAATGTATTTCGCATGCGGTAAATTGGAAGGGTCATCCTTAGAGAATCTGACCAAGTTAAGTGGAAGGGCCTAAAATTATAGACGTGGGAGATTGTCTAGGTCAGTGTTTTTCAACCCTTTTATCTCACAGCACACTTGAACCTATAGTTAAACTAACATGGCACAGTTAAATATGTTGAACTTCTTTCATAACTAATTTAATGAATGATCTCTAAAATTTTTTGTGGCACACCTAAAATCCCCTCACAGCACACCAGTTGAAAATCACTGGTGTAGGTAATTTAGCCAGATCATCATGAAACTCAATAGTACAAAGAATCTCACCAAGTGCTTTCAATCAATTCATTATTCTCTTAAATAAGAGAAGACAAATAAAAATTGCATACTATATCAGAAAACCTTTTAATATGAAATAACAAAGGGGGAAAAAAAAGAAAATCTTGTAGAAAAGATAGCCTGTTGAGAGAGAAGAAAATTTAAAATATAAACTCTATTCCTACATATTTACCCAAGAGAAGTGATTATATAGTCACACAAAGATTTGGACACAAATTTTCTTAGCAGCATAACAAATAATTGCTGAAAATTATTTGACATTAGAAACGAACTAATGTCCTTTAACAGGTAAACAGTTGAGCAAAATGTGATATATCCATGAAGGGAATGATAGTAACAGAAACAAACTATTTATATGTGCTGCCACTTGGATGAAGCTCATAAACATGTTAAATGAAAAAAGACAGACACAAAAGACTACATATTGAATGACTGTATTTATGTGAAATGCCATAAAAGGCAAATGTGTACAGATATAAAGTAGATTAGTGGTTGCCTGAAGCAGGGAGAGGTCAGGAGAATGGAGGTTAACAGTGAAAGGATATGATGGAACTCAGTGGGGTGAAAGAAATGATCTAAAATTGCTTTATTATGATGTTTTAAATAACTTGGCAAGTTAACTAAAATAACTTTGAAAGTAACACTTGGATTTTATGCACAGCTAAAGCCGTCTGACTTGTGTAGGAGTAGGATAAATAATGCAGTAGAACCTTCATAGTCGGCCGCCTCCCTACATTGACTGCCTCCTTAAGTTGGTCTAATTTTCATAAAGTGGATACACACCACATGCCCGTATCAGTACCTACTGACAGGTGGGCCTGCTCCCGCATGTGGACCACTTTGTCGCTGTCAACTTACAGAGGCATTATTGTGTTTCAAATACACATTTTTTAAAATAAAGCCTTCCCATGCCTGCTTTCTGAAGAACTTAACTTCTAAAGAACTTAACCGAAATAAATGCCTAATATGAGGCAGAAATTATAACATGCAAGAAACCTGACATTTTATGGAAATGCAGTGTCAAGACTGACGTCAATGGAATTCTCAGAATGTTGGTGAAAGGTTCACCAGGCATAAAGGGATATCTGGAGAAGGTCAGAAGGCCTTAGAGAAATTTATTTTAGGAAGATCAGATCTGTGGAATTCCTGATGCATCTCAATATTAAAAAAAAAAAAGATTAGACAATTGCCAGAGTTCAGAATCAACTATTATACATATCTGAGAAATTAATAAAATAAAATAATTATCTAGGAATATAACACTACCATCAACAACAAAGAATGTGTGCAGGAAATAAATACTAACCACATTCCTTACATAGTTCCTCTGCACATTGCACTTACTAAGAACATGTACTAAATTTTGACCTGACCAAAATTATATTGAATTATTTTGAGATAAGAGATGACAAAGGTAGTGGTCTATATGGAAATGATTGTTAATTCTTCCTCTTCCAGAGTAAGAGGTCACTAGGTAAAAACAGAAATTGAAAAAATTGAGAAATAACAATCAAGCATCTTGTATACAGACAGAGAGGTAGGGACCAACATAAATAGCTAAGAAAGATAAAAATGAGAGGGAAGTGAGAAATATTGTTAGGAAAACTGATTTTTTTTAAAGAAAAACCCTTATTTTTAAACTATTTTAACTATGCCTTCCAACTAATAGACTTACAGACATAAAGTGGTGATGTTAGTTAGATCCATTCACTGATTATTTCTTCAGTATATACATTGAAGTGCTAATTCTCTTTTGTTCTATGAAGAATTTTATAGAAGCCAACATTTTATGTAAGGATAAACTAATAGAAAGACTTCTAACTTTGCTTCCTTATGTTTTCAAGCATTTTTTAAAAATACATTTTAAAGGCAGATACAGGTTTTCATATTACATCATTTAGCCTGCTTTTACTATCTTTCCATGTTCTGTGTAGAGAAAAAAAATTATATTATAAAATATATCTTTGACATAGCTACTTTGATTGTGGAAGTGGAGGAAGCGCAGAATACTTTAGTAAACTTGTCTTTGAAAAGACAAATAATGGTAAGGAATATTCATAATCAAAATCTATAAAATGTGTAAAAGAGCTAGAATATTATCTTATTTCTTTCCAGTGGGATATAGATTGGTGGAAGAAGTCACACAAACAGTGAGTAAATTGGGCATGCACACTGAGCTAGAAAAATCAATCCCCAGACAGTAGAGACGGATTTGCTCCTTTGTAACTAGTTGCATGTCACCAAGCCAGGAGAATTCTACCGCTATCTATATATTACTATTTCAGGGAATTTTTACAAACATTAATTCTCTTTGTTCACAAAATAAATATAACAGAGTTGTCATGCATACAAACACACAAAACCTGAAAACAAAGGCAAAAAAAGAAAAAAGAAAGAAAATACAAGAATGAAAAAGACTCATGTTCCTTTTAAGGGACTAAAAGGAATAATATTTTCTACTTCAATTCTTTTTTTTTTTTATTTTTTTTGCAGGTTTTGACCAGGGCTGGGTTTGAATCCGCCACCTGTGGCATATGGGGCCGGCACCCTACCTACTGAGCCATAGACGCCGCCCTCTACTTCAATTCTTTATACAGAAGTCTAAAATCTAAAAAGTTCTCTAAACTCATTTGTTGGCAAAACTTTACCAGAATTGTCATGAGATTATTTATAACGTTACTTATTCCTCTTGAACAGAATATTTATGCTTCCGTTGCAGAAATATTAATGTTCTTCATTATAAAATGCTATCCAGATCCCACTGGGAGTATTATCACGCAGCACATGTTATAGTATTAACTTTCTAACATCTGAATAATTCTGCATTAACAAATATATTTGTCCCTGGGTTCTTTGAGGAAGAAAAGGTGGAGACCTGCATTTGCCTCCAGTTTTCCAACATAATGAAAATCTTACTTTTTGAAATATATTATATCTAGCGAAAATTTTACTGGAAACTAGAAAGAAATCATATAAAGCATATTATAGTACCAACATCTGTTATAGTGTATGCAATAAATTATGGAATGTTACCCTGACATTTGGTCACCACTATAGTCAATAAATCATATAGCTTTCAAAAATTTGCATAGTGGACATTTATTAACTCTACTATTAAAATGGAAAGTATCATTTTAAATATATTATTAAATTAAAAATTGCCTTTCATAATATCTCATTAGTGAAATGATTTTAATAAGGACTAGGATTGAATGGTTTTAAAATTCTTGCTGCCCATTCCCTGCTATTAGTTTCTCAAACAACGATTATTTCATTGTGCCATGAGTTAGGAATCCAAAAATGAGTAGTTTCAAAGAGCTCACAATCAAATTTTTATACTGCATTTTTATATCTGCAATAACAATGAGGTAATACTGTTAAAAATACTAATACTACATAAGTTAGACTTGAATTATATTACATTAAAGTGTAGTTTTAACTGTAATTTAATTTATATCCCATGTAATTTATAACCCATGAATTCTCAGCTATAATACATTGATTAGACAGATCAATTTTCAGATTCTAAAGCCAGTGTGAAGACACAGAATATTTCTATCAACTTAATTACGTTTGTTATTTTGGAGGGAAAAACAGCAAATTATTATAAGATATAAAATAAAAAATGATAGTAAGATATCAGTGCTAGTAATGATGATTGTAAATAATTACATCATATATTCTTTCCTGAATACAATAGCTTTATAAGCTACCATCAGTTATTATATTTTCTTCTTCTGGCATCATTTTATATTTCTGTTAAACTTAGGAGGACACAATATAAAGCAATCTAATAAGAATCAATCTTTGATAAACTTTAAAAAAATAGCTACGGGTGGCACCTGTGGCTCAAAGGAATGGGGCGCTGGCCCCATATACCAGAGGTGGCGGGTTCAAACCCAGCTCCGGCCAAAAACAGAAAAAAACAAAAATAGCTACTATTTTGCTAATTTTATTCATAGGCTCTATGATAAATCATTACAGGATTGGATGATAAGAGTTACGTGGCTACATGTTCTATTGTGTTCTTGGTGCTGTTTGTTTCACGTATGTATTGTTTAGTCATTGTTTAAACTGTATTTTGTGTGGTTCTTTTTTCCTCTCCTTGTGTCAGTCTCGAAAAATAGCATCACAAGTAAGTCTTTTCTGTTTGTCTATCTTTCCTCAAATGATATAATTTATAAACTCAGAGCTATTGAGGGAAGGGAGTATTAAAGATTGAATTCAGTACTTCAAATGAAACAAATCAATTAAATTGAAATGCTTATAAATGTTTTCTCTTCAAATTAGTGTATTTATATTTCTCCAATAAAATCAAAAATTAGTTTTACCTGTTTGTCTTCTAATTATGTTCCAGTTTGGCCTTTTTCCAGGATACAGTGTCAATTACATAAATGCTTTCGTTCACATTGAGAAACTGGTGGACATTACATATCTGAAATTTTAAAACCTCAGTTATAGTTTCTCAAATTTTCTTTTTGTACATACAGAATTGTTCTGAATAATAGATGCCCATTGCTCAAAATTTCAGGGCTAATATAAACTGCAGTTAAGGCACTAATTGATGCTTTGTAAAAAATACTAAGATTGCACGAAATGTGCTAACCATTCTTTCTGATACTTGCCACTGTAAATATTAAATTCTAAGTTACATTATGTTTTCTTATTTTTATGCTAACTAAAGTTAATAATGAAAGACGTTTCAAGATATCATGAATTTTATTTATTTATTTATGTATTTATTTATTTAGAGACACAATCTCGCTATCACCCTGGCTGTGGTATTCTACCTCACAGTAACTTAAAATCTGGGGGCTCAAGAGACCCTCTTGCCTTAACCTCCCAAGTAGCTGAGACTACAGGCACCCACCAAAGGCCTGGCTAGTTTTTCTATTTTTGGTAGAGATGGGGTCTCATTCTTACTCAGGGTGAGCTCAAACTCCTGAGGTCAAGCAATTTACCTGCCTTGGCATTCTGAAGTTCTAGGATTACAGGTGTGAGCCACGAAGCCTGGTGTTATTATGAATTTTAAAGTGATTTGAAAACTAGACCCTTCACCTACTGTACAGAACCCTGATGTTCTTCTTAGTATACACACTGATTAGACATAAAAGCTTATAGATTCCACACTGATGTATTTCAGCAGCTGTTTTACTTAACAGTGGTGTATAAGAATATTTTTGAGAATATTCTTGTAGTGAGACTATTTAAGACACTCTTTCTTAGCAAATTTCCAGCTGTTCATACATTATTAACTGTACTTACTATACTGTACATTATTTCTACAGAATCTTCATCTCATAACTGAAAGTTTGTCTCTTGAATGAACATTTTTCCATTTCTCTCATCCCCTGATCTCTGGTACCACCACTCAGCTCTTTTCCCATGAATTCACCCTTTTTAGGAAAGGAAAGCAACGTGGATGAACCCGAACAGTATGCTAAGTGAAATAAGTAGACAAAGAAAGATCGATACTATTCTGTCTTCAGATAGAATTTTTTTAATGAACAAATTTAGACCAAAAAAATGACCAAAAGCAAAAGCTGGGAAGTAGTAGATCTAGGTTTAGAACTTATCACTATCTGACACCAGACACTCGGTAATCACTACATTTCGCTATTGCAGCCTCTACCAATTTTAGGGTGCCCCTCCCTTTTCCGTCATTGCATTTCAGGGTAGCATGGCTTTCTTTGAGAATCAACACGGGAATTGAGACTTGAACCATAAGCACATGTTTACAAAAGCTAATTTTTGCTGTTTTCATTCACATTTCCTTTGAACACTCATTGCTGCTTGTGGGGTTAGAAATCCCTACATGTATGTCTCATGTACGTCTCATTTGAGTGAGCCACTAATGGGTTAAATTGGCTTTTGCCTTCACAGAAAAAGCAGCAGGTTTGGGCTACCCTGAGGCAAACACAAAGACTGTTTTCTGGTCATCCGGAAACAGTAGTGGCTTTAACAGTTATCTTTGTGCTGGTAGATGGCTAATTTGTGTTTTCAGCCCTAACTGTTCGAATTACTTAACATTAAAAACAAATATATGGGCTTTATCTATAGGTTACTCTTTTCTTCCTTTTTTTTTTTTTTGAGACAGAGTCTCACTTTGTCGCCCCTGGTAGAGTGCCCTTGTGTCATTGCTCACAGCAACCTCAAACTCTTGGACTCAAGCGATTCTCTTGCCTCAGCTTCCCGAGTAGCTGAGACTACAGGCGCCTGCCACAACGCCCGGCTATTGTTAGAGACGAGGTCTTGCTCGGGCTCAGGTTGGTCAGGAATCTGTGAGCTCAGGCAGTCCACCCACCTCAGCATCCCAAGTGCTCGGATTACAGGCGTGAGCCACAGCACCCAGCTGACTATTGGTTCTTCTTCGTGACAAATATCTGTTGAGTAACACCAGGCACCCATCTAGGTACTTGAATACATCAGTACACAGAAGATTTTTCAGAAAGCTGGTGTGAAAACTTCATGCGTGTTCTTCGACTTAACTACCTCTTGGCGCGTTTAGTATGTCATAACTCTCCTGCCTTCAGTATCCGCCATAACATAGATTAATGATTGCTTTCTTTATTCACATAATGAAGAATCTGTAACAATCTATAACTAGATACTATACCAAGTCAATTTTTTCTTATTAGATTTTAAGCTAGTCTACACTCTAGCCGGTCTTTTTTGATACCCCACCCTTGTTCTTGGCACAAATCATGTATCCAATTATTTTTCCGGACCAAATGAGCACTGGGCTTGGTACAGGATGGTCTGGGTTTAAATCTCAGCCCTTCCTTCTACGAGCTGTGTGTGAAGTTGGATTACCCTTAATATGTAACAAAGGTGTGAAGTAAATAATTCAGAGATAATGGCAAGTAATTCAGCAGCAAAGTACACAGAGTAACATACAGCTTACTTTATTGTTCTTCTAGCCGGGCGCTGTGGCGGGCGCCTGTAGTCCCAGCTACTCGGGAGGCTGAGGCAAGAGAATCACCTAAGCCCAGGAGTTGGAGGTTGCTGTGAGCTGTGTGATGCCACAGCACTCTACCGAGGGTGATAAAGTGAGATTCTGTCTCTACAAAAAAAAA
>CAUYRH010022237.1:0-10200 GCA_963574655.1 Perodicticus potto
TCTGTTCCTTTCTCTCTTTTTCCTCCTTTCTCTCCAGATCTCGGTTACAAAAGACCGTAGTGGCCATTCTAAGAAGATTCTCCAGGTTATGGTCTGGGGCTATAGCCAATTTCTGGAGTTTTCTTTGGATGTCTGGGGCCGGGAAGCCACGCACTTCTTACCTAGACTGCAAATGGGGTACAGGAGGCTCTGACCTCAGAGGCTTTGGGCAACTATTTGGCAGGTCCTATGGGGTTTGGGGCGTAGGGAGAACTCTGTGATCCTTGGGTTGCCAGTACTGACTTCTGCCCACCTGATTTGTCATCTATGTGGACCCCATGGCTGTGGAAAAGCCCATCACTTGGTTGCCCCGACTTCACATTCCAGGCCCAGACAGCTTCCTGCTTGCTTGGCCCTGGCTTTGCACTCCAGGTTGGATTAGCGCTAATACCTGCATGATCCTGTTTCTGGCTCAAAGGCTATGCTCAAGAGCTTTGCTTTAAGCTCCTCCACAGTCCCAGTTCTGAGGCTCTCAAGCCTGAGCCTAAAGTTCCACCTCTTTGTCTCAGGTTATGAAAATCAGTTGCATTCCTATACACCAATAATAGTCAAGCTGAGCATCAAATAAAAGACTCACAGCTATTCACCATAGCCACAAAGAAAATAGAATACCTAGGAATATGCTTAACCAAGACAGTGAAAGATCTCTACAAAGAAAACTATGAAACACTGAGAAAAGAAATTATGATGACAAAAACAAATGGAAAAACATATTATGCTCATAGATCAGTAGAATCAACTTTGTTAAAATGTCCATACTACCCAAAGTGATTTACAGATTCAATGCAATACCCATCAAAATACCAATGACATATTTCACAGATCTAGAAAAAATAATTCTACACTTCATTTGGAACTAGAAAAGAGTCTGAGTAGCCAGAGCAATCTTAAGAAGCAAAAAGAACAAATCTAGAAGCATCACATTATCAGACTTCAAACTATATTACAAGGCTATAGTCACCAAAATAGCATGGTATTGGCATGAAAATAGAGACATATGCCAATGGAACAGAACAGAAAACTCAGATATAAGACCATACACATATAATCAGCTAATCTTTGACAAAGCAGACTACAATATACAGTGGGGGGAAAAGGCCCAATGAAATAAATGGTGCTGGGAAAATTGGATATCCATACTCAAAAAAAAAAAAAGAAATAGAATCTATATTTCTCAGGACTCACAAAAATTCATTCAAAATGGATAAAAGACTTAAATGTGAGGCATGAAACCATAGAATTCCAGAAGAAAATATTGTAGAAACTCTTTGAGATAGTCATTTAGGCAAAGAATTTATGAAAAAGACTCCAGTGAAAATCACAGAAACAATAAAAATTAATAAATGCAACTTGACTAAGTTAATCACTTCTACACAGTGAAAGAAATAATCAACAGAGTAAATAGACATCCTAAAGAGATAAAATATTCACAAGCTGTACATCCAGTAAAGGGCTGAAAACCACAATCTACAAAGAACTCAAGCAAATAAGCAAGAAAAAAATCAAACAACTCCATTAAAAAGTGAGAAAAACATATGTACTGATGTTTCCCTAAAAAAAGATAGACAAATGGTTAATGAACATGAAAAACGGTTCAACATTACTAATCATCAGGGAAATACAAATTAAAATTACAATGAAATATCACCTTTCTCCTATTAGAATGGCTTATATTAAAAAGTACCAAAATAACAGATTCTGGGATGGACACTGAGAGAAAGAAACACTTATTGCTATTGATTTAATGATAAATTAATACAAATCTTTATGGAAATAACTCAAAGAACTAAAAGCAGACCTACCATTTAATCCAACAATCTCATTGCTTGTTTTTTGCCCAAAGAAAAGAAGTTGTTTTGTTAAAAAGACACCTGGATTTGAATGTTTATTGCAAAGACATGGAATCAACTCAAGTGTCCATCAATTCTTGAGTGGATTAACAAAATGTGGTATATGTATACATGGACTACTACTCAGCCATGAAAAAGGAAACTTAATGCCTTTTGCAACAATTTGGATAGAACTGGAGACAATCATCCTAAGTGAAATATCAAAGAATGGAGAAACAAACACTACAGATACTCACTATTAAATTGAAATCAATGGAAGAGCACATATGTGCATAAAGCAGCAGTTCTCAACTTGTGGGTCACAACCCCTTTGGGGTTGAACCATCCTTTCACTGGGGTCACCTAAGACCATCCTGTATATCAGATATTTACATTTACATTACAATTTTTAACAGTAGCAAAATTACAGTTATGAAGTAGCAACGAAAATAATTTTATGGTTGGGGGTCACCACAACATGAGGAAATGTATTAAAGGATCATGGCATTAGGAAGGTTGAGAAACACTTGCTTAAATGGAAGCAAATCTCAATGGAAATGAAACAGGGGGAGGGGATAGAAAACAGGTGAGTGAAAACCTACCTAATGGGTACAATGAACCCTATCTGGGTTACAGGAACACTTATAACCATGATTTAAGCATTATAAAGGGATCCATGTAACCAAAAATATTTGTATCTAGAACACTTTAAAATTTTAAAAAAGAAAGAAAGAAAATGAAAACCAGGGCTCAAGGATGGTGGAGAAGGGCGGTGGAGCAGAAACTGGACACTAATGACATCAAGAAACTATGATATCTTGAGTCCAGGTGCAGTGGCTCATACCTATAATCTCAGCATTCTGGGAGGTCAAGGTGGAACAATTGCCTGAGTTCAGAAGTTCAAGACTAGACTGAGCAAAAACAAGACCCCATTTATACCAAAAACAGAAAACAAATGGCTGGGCATGGTGGTGGACACCTATAGACTCAGCTACTTGGGAGGCTAAATCAGGAGAATCACTGGAGCCCAGGAGTTTGAGGTTGCAGTGAGCTATCATGATGCCATTCCACTCTACCCAGGGTTACAGAATGAGATTGACAAAAAAATAAATAAAATACACCATATCAGCTCTGGATCTACCTATGTCCAGACTTCTGTATCATTAGAAAAAAATAAACCTCAATCCTCTATAAGTCATAATTTTTAAAAAAGTATATGACCTTGAAGTCTTTCAAAGAAAACTATTGGGGAGGGCAGAGCATGATGGTGGATGGGAAGGACGTTTACCTCAGCTCTTTGGAACAACAGGTGAGAGTGAGTGAGCTAGATAACTCCTGGTGTGGAGTGGCAGTTCAGGGTGTGCAGGGAGGTGGCAGATTACTGGACATAGAGTGTAATCCGGTGCTGCAGGGGCTGCCAGGAAAGTTTCTGTGCCCAGGCTGCAGTGGCAGCAGGAAGTGGCAGCAACCAGCACCCCCCATGGAGGATTACAATCCCCAGTTCGTGGGAAACTAGGTATTGTGTGCAAAGATTGGTGAAGTGTGGACTCCCGAGTGGAATTAGGTAGCCAGAGTGCAGTGCCATCAGTTGTGGCACCACCGTGGTTAGGTGGAGGGAGAGGCACTTAGATGGGAAAGATCTGGGATAGGAAGAGGCCATTGTTTTACAATTGGGAGATGGCGGTCACGGCAGGCACCTTTCTGCACCGGCCAAGCACAGCGATTTGAGTCTCACTAGCAGACAGTCATCCTATACTTGGAACTTGCCCAGGTTGTCCCACCTTCACTGGAACTGTTGTGGGGAGAATTTGTGAAACCTGCCTGTGAAGATTTTTTGAGATGGGTGGAATGAACAGCTGGGCAAGGTCCAGGCGCCAGGCAGGTGGTCAGGCAGACACCAAGAACAGTTTAAGCCGGGCAACAGGTGTAAACCTGGGAACCACTCATGGCGCCATCTGGTGTCCAAAAAGTATATTGCAACATAAATATATTCCCACTAAAGTTAATCCCTAAGGCATATATATATAGTCATACGTTTTTATATAGGTATATATAAATAATTTTCTTACCTTTTTCTTTCTTTGCTCATTCTTTTTGACTTTTGAGTTTTTTCCTTTTTTATTTCTTGTATGATTTTAAAAAAATTTTTTGAATATTATTCTTTTTTCTCTGCTCCCCCCCCCCCTTTTTTTTTAAGACACAGTCTCACTTTGTCGCCCTCAGTGGAGTGCTGGGGCATCGCAGCTCACGGCAACTTCTAATTCTCTTGGGCTGAAAGGTTCTCTTGCCTCACCCTCCTGGGTGGCTGGGGCTGCATGCACCTGCCATGGTACCCGGCTGTTTTTTGCTTGTGGTTGTCGTTGTTATTTGGCCGGCCCTGGGCTAGGTTCAAGCCTGCCAGCTCTGGTGTGTGTGGCTGGTGCCCTGGTCACTGGGCTACAGACAGCAAGCCCTCTCCTTTTTCTTATGGATTCTGAGAGTGCTTACATCAGGCTATATAAGGGTTTTTGGTTGGGGGGGGTTGGTTTTTTGCTTTTTTTGTTTTTATTTTTGTTTTTGATTGTTTGTTTGTGTGTCTGGGTTTTTTTGTTTGTTTGTTCATTTTGTTTCAATGTGCCTGGTGTTCTGCTAAATCCTCGGGTTGGCTGTTTTCCCTAACTCCAATTTTTACATCCAACAAGAGCAAAGGGGATTGGAGGATGATAGCCAACTGAAGCCAGCTTTCAACAGATGTTCCCATCCAGAGGGAAAGAAAACAGCCAGAAAGAACCCAAAAAAGCTGAAGGGTGGGAGCCAAGCTGAGAGAAGAGATTGATAATTGTACATCTTCTCTGCTGAGGGAAGCTGCGACTCCAAGGAAACAAATTTCAGGTATAGAACCCACACCAAAGAGGACACATGAATGTCTCCTCCCCCAAGACAGTTGCTTGCTTGCTATGGAATCTCTACTAGTGAGCAGTGAAGTGAGGTCCTCTTCTCTCACCCCAAAGGAGCAAGTTGCTGTAAGCTGGGACTCCTTCTCCAGACGGTCCCTGCTATGAGCCCAGGCATTCTCTTGTCTGGCTTGAAGGTTGAACAAATATTTTCTCTGCCACTTTGAACTCCCAGTCCACCCTTCCCCCTGACCTGGTGGTCTAGAAACCCAACCCCTGCAGAGAACAGAACGTTCATGTTTCTTTGTTAAGACTGGGTATTGCTTGATCTGAGGTAGCCCAGCTACACTGTAACTGTGAATCCAGTAACAGTACAAAAAGGCATGGCGGAAGGTGTCTGGCTTGGCTCCGAGAAAGTGCAACTCAGCAGCAGGTGGAGACTTGGGTCTCTGCATAATGGGTAGAGGTTCAGGACATGCTGAGGTGCAGAAACCCAAGGGAGGCACCTCCCACCTAGCAGCAGCATTAATAGAGCAATCCTGCTGGGGTGAAATTTCAGAGAGACACCTCCCCAATTCTGTGTACTGCCAGAGGGAGCTAGACCTTGCATTGCAGGGATACCAGAGGAGCAGTGTGGCTGGTGCAGAGACACAGTCTCTGAGGGTGAAAAACATTTGCTGCTTGGTTAACCTCTGGTTTAGAATGAGCTCAGGTGAAACACTTGTCAGTAGTCAAACTTCAACTCCCCCAGTGGACTGGTGGCAGAGTGTGGTTGCCTGGCCAAGGAGGCATTGACTTCCCTCTGACTCTGGCAGGCCCAAATCCTTGTTTCATTTGCTCATTGGAGGGAACCAGGCCACAGCCCATGGAGCTACCAGTGCCTGGGTGTGACAGAGGTGCAAGGTGGGGAAGAAGGCACCAGCCCCCTTGAACTATTTTCCTGAGCAAGCCTTTCTGACTCCACAAAGCACAAGAGTGAGTTACACTTGAGCTGCTAGTGGACCCCCACTACCTAGATGCTGAAGACCTTTGGAACTCTCCCACCAATCTGTGTTTGTGTTTACCGGGACAATTGGTTTGGAACCCTTGACCTGGGCCAATCACCCAGGGACCAACCAAGGTTGTACCCTGGTTGTGTTGTGGGAGTGTAGGATTCTCCTCTTCCAGATGTCACCTGTTGGGGGAGGATAAGGAAGACAGGGTGTCTAATTTGCTTATATTTCTCCACAGCTGAGATTTTAGCCCAAAGCCACTGATAAGGATTGGACAGAGATTAGCTGAATACAGGTCAGAGCCATCCAGGTTCATCACACCAAGCAGGTCCCCAGAGTTTCAGAGCTGTGTTACTGAATGGGACCTTTGTAAAGCTATAGGAAAAATGCTGAATCACCAGTCCCAGTTCTTTGGTAAAGGGCTGGTTAATTACAACTCCAGGAGCCCTCAATTCAATTTTCAATTCAATTCAATTTCACCTTTCAGCCAAATGGTGAAAAATAATCATGAGGCAGAATCAGTGGAAAAGCTCTGGCAAACATGAATAATCAGAGTAAATCAACTCCCCCAAGGAATAACAAAGGAGACACAACAGAAGATCAAATTTATACACAAATGGCCAAGATGTCAGAAATCAAATTCAGAATTTGGATTGCAAATAAAATTAACAGAATGTAGGTAAAGTTGGAATTAGAACTTCAAGGAGCAATTCAAAAGTTGCCTCAAGAATTCAATGAATTCAAAGACAAAATCACCAAAGATTTTGACACATTGAGGGAAGAACTTTCAGCCCTCAAAGATTGGAGAAGTACAGTAGAATCCCTCAGTAACAGAATGGAGCAGGCACAAGAAAGGATCTCTGACATTGAAGACAAAGCTTTTGAACTTTCCCAAACACCCAAAGGGGAAGAGAAGTGGAGAGCAAAAATCGATCATTTCCTGAGAGAATTGTGGGACCAGTCTAAAAAAGCAAACATTCACCTTATAGGAATCCCCGAAGGAGAAGAGGATGTTTCAAAAGACACAAATACTCTACTCCAAGAGATAATTGAGGACTTCCCAAGCATGGCAAGAGATACTGGAATTCAGATAGCAGACAGTTTCAGAACCCCAACATGACTCAACCCAAATAAAGTATCTTCTAGACACATTGTAATTAACTTCACCAAAGTTAATATGAAGGAGAAAATCCTGCAAGCAGCCAGACATAAGAAAATCATAATGTACAAGGGGAGGAATATTAGAATGACTGTAGATCTCTCTGCTGAAACTTTTCAAGCCAGAAGAGGATGGTAATCAACCTTCAATCTCCTAAAATAAAACAACTTTTAGCCCAGGATACTGTATCCAGTTAAATTGAGTTTCATTTATGATGGAGAAGTTAAATACTTTAATGACACACACACATTGAAGAAATTTGCCATAACCAAACCAGCTCTTCAGGATATTCTCAAACCCATCCTCCATAATGACCAGCACAATGCCCTTCTACCAAAGTAAACTCACTCTGAAATTCTTGATCAAAACCCAATTTCCACAGTGGTAAACAGATTTAAAATGACTTTTGAAAAACTTGACACCCAAAATATTACCAGGCTTATCAATACTGTCAATTAATGTAAATGGTTTAAATTGTCCTCTTAAGAGTCACAGGTTGGCTGACTGGATACAATATCTCAGGCCAGATATTTGCTGGATATAATAATCTCAACTTTCTTACCTTAAAGGATAAATATAGACTCAGAGTGAAGGGACAAACATCTGTAATCTAGGCAAATGGAAATCAGAAAAAAACAGGGGCCGCAATTTTATTTGAAGATACATTAAGCTTTAAACCAACAAAAGTAAGGAAAGATAGGGATAGTCGATTCATATTTGTTAAGGTAAACACTCAACATGATGAGATGTCTATTATTAACACTTATGCGCCCAACCAGAATGCTCCTCAATTTATAAGGGAGACCCTAACAGACATGAGCAATTTAATATCTTCCAGCACCAAAATAGTTGGAGATTTTAACACTCCTTTACCAGTGTTGGATAGATCCTCCAAAAAGAAACTATGCAAAGCAATTTTGGACTTAAACTTCACCATACAACAATTGAATTTAACAGACATCCACAGAACATTTCATCCTAACAAAACTGAATACACATTCTTCTCATCAGCCCATGTAACATCCTCCAAAATTGATCACATCTTAGGTCACAAGTCTAACTTCAGCAAATTTAAAAGTACAGAAATTATTCCTTGTATTTTCTCTGATCATCATGTAATAAAAGTTGAACTCAGCAACAACAGGAATCTGTATACTCATACAAAGATATGGAAACGAAATAACCTTATGCTGAATGATAGCTGGGTCATTGATGAGATTAAGAAGGAAAGTGCCAAATTTTTGAAACAAAACAATAATGAAGACATGAATTATCAGAACCTGTGGGATACTACAAAGGCAGTCCTAAGAGGGAAATTTATAGTGTTATAAACCTTCCTCGAGAGAACAGAAAGAAAAGAAGTCAATAACTTAATGGGACATCTTAAGCAACTGGAAAAGGAAGAACATTCCAACCCCAAACCCAGCAGAAGAAAAGAAATAACTAAAATTAGAGCAGAATTAAATGAAATCAAAAACAAAAGAATTATTCAAAATATCGATGAATCGAAAAGTTGGGTTTTTGAAAAATTCAACAAAATAGATAAACCTTTGGCCAACCTAACCAAAAATAGAAAATTAAAGTCCCTAATATCATCAGTCAGAAATGACAAAGGTGAAATAACAACAGATACCTTGGAAATTCAAAGAATCCTTAATGAATACCACAAAAAACTTTATTTTCTTTTTTTTATTGAATATTCCAGAATTATTTATTTGATCAAAGTAAAATACATTTTCCGTCACTAAAAACTGACAACTACAGTTGTTTACACATCCATATTTTTATGACTTGCCAACATTTTGCATCCTATATGAAATATTTGTTTTTTTAAAAAAAGGCTCTCTGTTGTGTTTCCTATCTCCTCTTCCGTCCTATCCTCTGAAGAACATTTTATATTAATTGCTGTAAGATTTACCCTGTGTAGGGGATGAATGTCAAACCCAACTTTGGCTAAGGTCATTGAGAACAAGTTGGAAGCACGAGCAGAGATACTCCAGGGAGTGGCAGTGAACCTATGTTGCTATTTATCAGAAGAAAACATGGAAAGTTATGTACATAATAAGCTACTGGCAGTTAGACTTCAGATACAATCACTAATTAAAGAGCACATGCATCGTGAATATCAATTTGCTATGTAGTGTACATGTAAATGACTCAAACATCCACTTCTTGTATCCTGAAGCTCTTCTTACTATAGGGGCTATTTGTACAGCCTCTGAGTACAGATTAGTAAATACTGACATTGCCATGTTGACACATTCAGGGAGAGAAAGCCACAGTTCTTCCTTCTGTCTTTTCCAAAGTCTTAGCGGTGATAAGTGACAATGTGGAAAGAAAGGGAAACATTTCTTGGAGAAGAGTCACACGAGCCACGTTTTCCATTTGCTGGCTGGCCTTTCTAAACACAGAAGTATTTTTCAAAGGGGACCTGAAAAATCAGCATGGGCTTCCCACACTGTTTTCTTCTTCTTCTTCTTCTTTTTTTTTTTTTTTTTTTTTGAGACAGAGCCTCAAGCTGTTGCCCTAGGTAGAGTGCTGTGGCAACACCACTCACCGCAACCTCCAACTCCTGGGCTTAAGCGATCCTCTTGCCTCAGCCTCCCAAGTAGCTGGGACTACATGCACCCACCACAAGGCCCGGGCCATTTTTGGGTTGCAGCAGTCATTGTTGTTTGGCGGGCCCAGTCTGGATTCGAACCCACCAGCTCAGGTGTATGTGGCTGGTGCCTTAGCCCATTGAGCCACAGACACCGAGCCTGTTTTCTTCTATTAAATACTGAATCATTGGTGTGGTCAAGGTGCTTCTATTGACCCATAAACACTGAATCCTATTTTAATTCTACTAGCCAGTGACTTTCTCTTGTCAATTCTAAGATCTTTTTCCAAATTTATAGTATCAGATCCAGGCCCTAGTTGATTTGGAAAGTGGCTTCAGCACCTTGAAGATGAGCTGACTCTGGAAAAGGACATTCCTTTATCCTTGCATCCCAGAGAGAAGCAGGGAGGAGGTAGGAGGTTTGCTTTTGTGGCTCTGGATGGGGGAGAGAGCAGAGGGCAGGAGGAGGCTAATGAGAGAGAAGACGACCACTTAAATCTGCAAGGACAGCTTAGATCAAGGTAAAAATACGGCAGAACCATCCATTGGTACTGCTCTTTTTATACACATTTTTAAGAAAAATGAGGGTTCTACATGTACTCCTAGCCTGAGAAAATGGATTATAGCATAGTGTTGGGCTCACAGGGGTGAGTAAAAAATCTACAGAAAAATCTGGTTTCAACGGACATGGCTGAACATTGAAAAACTG
>CAUYRH010022238.1:0-17802 GCA_963574655.1 Perodicticus potto
AGGGGAGAGGAGCTTTCTTTTGTGTAAATTTTTGACCTGCGATCGCTTCAGATATAGGGAGAGCTGGACACTCAGATCAGACAATGGGAGAACTGGGCACTGGTCAGAAAATGGGAGAGCTGGGCACTGGTCAGAAAATAGGGGAGCTGGGCACTGGCCAGAAAATAGGAGAGCTGGACACTCAGATCAGACAATGGGAGAGCTGGATACTGGTCAGAAAATGGGAGAGCTGGGCACTGGTTAGAAAATAGGAGAGCTGGGCACTGGTCAGAAAATAGGAGAGCTGGACACTCAGATCAGACAATGGGAGAGCTGGACACTTAGGTCAGAAAATGGGAGAGCTAGGCACTCAGATCAGACAATGGGAGAGTCTGGGCACTCGGGTTACAAAATAGGAGGGCTGGGCACTCCGGTCAGAAAATAGGAGAACTGGGCACTGGTCAGAAAATAGGAGAGCTGGGCACTCCAGTCAGAAAATAGGAGAGCTGGGCACTGGTCAGAAAATGGGAGAGCTGGGCACTGGTCAGAAAATAGGAGAGCTGGATACTCAGATCAGACAATGGGAGAGCTGGGCACTGGTCAGAAAATAGGAGAGCTGGGTACTGGTCAGAAAATGAGAGCTGGGCACTGGTCAGAAAATGGGAGAGCTGGGCACTCGGATCAGAAAATGGGAGAGCTGGGCACTCCGGTCAGAAAATGTGGCAGGCAGGGCCCTGGGCTGCAGGTCCACACAAGGCACCCCTTGGCCCTGACTGTCCCCAGGGCTCTGTCCTCTGTCTCTGAAAACTCTCTTATCTATTGGAACTAAAGAATCGGGTTCATCCTCTGAAAGTCCAGGTCAAACACCTCCCTTCCCTGTGAAGTCTTCCTGACTCCCAAGGGAGACCACCTGCTGTGTGAGCTGTCCCGCTGACCCCACAGTGCTGCCAGACACTCGTTAGTTACAAGCTCGGCTTGCTGTGTGAGGACGTCACCATCCGACTACAGGGGCTGAGGCTGTACTTTATTCATTTTTATTTCTCACAGTCAGTGCCTGGGACGTAACAGGTGCACGTCAGATGGACAGACGTCTTCTACCAGGACCATCAAAGTTCAAAAACTCACGATCCTAATAAAGCCCACTTACTTGAGGATCAAGCTACCCCCAGCCTTGGGGATCCAGACCCGGCTCCCTCTAAAGCCGGAATGGATGAAGATGGATCCCTGGATGAAGATGGATCCAACATGCTTGGGGATAACCCCACCAAACAAGGAAACTGTTTCCCAATCTACCTTCCCTGGGCCCAAAGCCTAAAGTGCCACACTGGGAGGGTGTTGGGAAATAGTTACACACTGGATTCCTGGCCAGTCCCCGCCCATCAGAGGATGAAACCAGAATGACCAGCCGCCCTGACTCATTTCCAACTGAGTCTCTGACAGTCCGTGCTGTCCGCCTCCTCAGCCTGATGGAGGCATCACCTGGGTCTTGGTAGTCCCTTGCTGTTTTTCCAGCCTTTCCTGCAGGGAGGGACTGAGGTGCTGCAGGAGAACCGCCTGACACTGAGAGGGCTCTGACATGAAGGGAGGCGGGGAGGGGATCCCCAGCAGCCTCGTAGGAGTCTTCACAGTGTTGCCAGGGGACAGTGGAGCCCTAAGGATGAGCAAGTAAATCTGGAAAGGCCGGAGCTCGACCTGGCAGGATCCCAGAGCACCATCCTGGGTCAGACGTATGTGTGTCTGCAGACCCAGGATAGTGGCCCAGGGACACGGCCCTGCCTTCCGAGTCACAAAGCTCATGGGATCTCTCTCCTGCATCAAGAGGGAATTCAGCAAGCGGGAAGCTGATATGCACTTTACAAATAAAACACCCCCAGCTGCTTCTTTTCCTTCCATGCTCAAGATGAAGGAGTTAAGCAACACAAGCAGAGGGGGCTTCATCAGAGAGCAGAGCCCCAGCAGGAACGCACCCCACAGCACCAACACGCAGCAGCCAGTGTGCTCCAATGGCAGGGTCAGCCACCCTCTGCTTTCACCCTCAATCTGCAGCCCTCAAGACCACAGACGTGTTTAATATTTAGAAGTAAAAACTGGTTGACACAGTCTATCCTCCAATGCAGTGAAGTAGGAATTAGCAGGTACCTTTAAGGCATATCCTCTCAAAGTCTCTGGAACGCCTATACTGTGGAAGAATTAATTCATTCTTGAGGGAAATTGAGCTCTTTATCCCATAGAGTCAGAGACAGCCACAGCCATCTGCTCCATGTTCATAAGAATTTTCAACAAGACAGAAAACATTCATTGCACCACATGAAACTGCCAACATTTGCCCATTTTCAAATACAAAAATGGTAATTTCATATGTCTAACACAAATATGTTTGAATAGGAATGCCTAGCATATGACCGCAGCACTCTGGGAGGCTGAGGTGGGAGGATCCCTTGAACTCAGGAGTTCTAGACCAGCCTGAGCAAGAGTGAGACCCACCTCTACTAAAAATAGAAAAATTAGCCGGGCATGGTGGCAGATGCCTGTAGTCCCAGCTACTTGGGAGGCTGAGGCAGGAGGATCACTTGAGTCCAGGAGTCTGAGGTTGCTGTGAGCTATGATGATTCCACAGCACTCTACCTAGGGCTACAGAGTAAAGAAACAAAAGGTGCTTATTTTAAATCACCCTAAATACCTAAAGCTTAGGCCTTTTACGGAAAATATTTCAAATGAGTGGAGTTTTTTTAAGGATCAAGTATCTGTTCCTGTATGAGGCTGATACTCCCCAATTCCCAGTCCAGCCTGCAGGACCTTGTGTGAGCTGAGCTATCTCGGCCATTTGGGGAGAAGCTTGATGGCTAAGCTGGTACCTAGCCAACACCTGTCACTGTGACAACTGTGGCTTCAGGGTTACCAGGACCATTTGCTAAACCTACACTACAGGAAGCTCGCAGGCTCAACAGGCATGAGCCAGCCGCCACAAAGTCCACATCTGCTCCTTCTCACGGAACCTCTGGTTTCCAGGGAAACCACTTTATACTCACATCACAGTCAAGGCCAAGTCCTGACCAACACCACCTGAACTTCAGCCACTACTGCAGTTTCACCTAGAGTTGTTTAGAAAACTGGTTCTAAAACAAGTTTGCTAATTGCTCTATAAATCTAGAATCTTTAAAAATTAGAGAAAAAAGAGCATATCCTTAAATTAAAATTCAATTGTACAATACAGGCACTCTGGACAGCTGTCTGCCAATCTATAATCATTTCAAAATAAAGTTCTTTTGTTAATAGGCATTAGTGGGACGTTGTTTAGTAACTAAAAACAAAACCTATGATGACAACAAAAACTCTTACTGTTCCGATTTTCAGGCATATCCTCAGGCTGGATTAAACTGACCCATCAGTGACTCAACTCAACACTTGACACCATCTCAGACACATTAAGTTACTCTCACAGTAAGTCTCGGGAACAGAGAACGCAAAACATTTACGCTAAGAAAGAATACAATTTCACAGCTGAAAGAGAATTTTTTTTTAATGAATATTTATTTGATACTCTTCCCCTCCCCCCTAGAATATTACAGGGGTAAACATGTTTTATTTACATAATTTGCTTTTGTACATTTTTTGTTGTTGTTGTTGTTGCAGTTTGGCCGGGGCTGGGCTCAAACCCGCCACCCTTGGTATATGGGGCCAGCACCCTACCCACTGAGCCACAGGCACTGCCCCTGAAAGAGAACTTTTTTAAAAGTCCAGTTATATGTAGGGCCAGGCGCAGCAGCTCACGCCTATAATCCTAGCACTCTGGGAGGCCAAGGCAGGTGAACTCAGGACTTAGAGAGCTCTTGAGCAAGAGCGAGACCCCATCTCTAAAAAATAGCTGGGCATTATAGCAGAAGCCTGTTGTCCCAGCTACTTGGGAGCTGATACAGGAGGATCACTGGAGCCCAGGAGTTTGAGGTTGCTGTGAGCTGTGATGCCTTGGCACTCTACCAAGGGTAACAAAGTAAAACTCTGTCTCAAAAAAAAAAGTCCAAATATAGATACAAGTAATGACTTAAAGAGTAAAGAACTTTAATATTTTAGACGTACTGTGCGACTTTATGTCTTTAGGGTATTAATAATAGGAAGGAAAGACTCTCAACAACTGGCCCAGCAGTCACAGCAAAGTAGCACCCATCTTTCTGTACCCTGTAACCCTAACCCTAAGCCTCATTAGGGAGAATCTCCAGGAGTGTTTGTACCCATTTGCATGAGAAAAATACCTAAGACCATGCATCCTGACCAGGTAAGCAACACTGCTCCTTCCTAGGTAAAGACCAGCAAACACACACACAGTGTTTCAACAGTACTGGCTTCACTGTTTTGGAGCACACACAAAATATGAGTTCAGCAAAGGAAATGCCACAGAAATTTCATACAAATATCCACGACTGGCCAGGCATCACGGCGGGCGCCTGTAGTCCCAGCTACTCATGAGGCTGAGGAGGGATGATCACATGAGCTGATTGCACCACAGCACTCCAGTCTGGGCAACAAAGCAAGAGCCTGTCTATAAAAATGAAATATACATATGTGTATATGTGTATATTTGTGAATATTACACGTTTCCAGACTTTCCCACTAGAGCTGTGTATAAGACATGAGTGAGGAGACGCCAGCAGCCTGTGGATCCTATGGGCACAGACCCCACACAGGTGCACTGATAGCTTCAAGAAGAAAAGACAGTGAAGTTGACAGAAAAACAACAAGAAGCACAGCAAGAATTTCAGCCCAGAGCGAGCTAGCGCACAGCACAAGGCTGCACAGCTGGCAGACTGGACAGAATTCCTAACACAATAATCACAGCACTATCATTTACAGAAAACCTGTTTCAAATCAAGTTTTCCTATCTCGATTTCTTTAAAAATGAGGAAAGTGAGATTAAGAAGGGCTCGCTGTTCCCAGGCAAGCAGAAGAGCAGTGGTAAAACTTAAGCACAGCTCTTCCAACTGTTATCCATGCTAAGCTCCCTAGGCACAGATTACAGCACAATTCACATTCATGATGCAACCTGACTGATAAAAATAAATTGTATTCACTTACCTCAGTGTAAGAACAAAGATATATTTTAAATTTGTCATCAAAATAAAGTTATTACATTTTGGTTATTAAAGGAATAAATTCACCATCTAAACTTATCCCCAAATGATTCATCCCTAAGAGTTCAAAAGAGCCAAGAATTTACTGTAACTTGCACCCACATCTGAGAAAAAACTTCATTCCTCAACTCCAGAGAAGCACTTTTAAACTCAGAAGGCGGCTTGGCGTCTGTGGCTCAACGGGCTAAGGTGCCAGCCACGTACACTTGAGCTGGCGGGTTCGAATCCAGCCCGGGCCCGCCAAACAACAATGACAGCTGCAACCAAAAAATGGCCGGGCGTTGTGGCAGGCGCCTATAGTCCCAGCTACTTGGGAGGCGGAGGCAGGAGACTTGCTTGAGCCCAGGAATTGGAGGTTGCTGTGAGCTGTGATGCCACAGCACTCTATCCAGGGTGACAGCTTGAGGCTCTGTCTCAAAAATAAATAAATAAATAAATAAACTCAGAAGGCAATAATGTTACTAGAGATCCTCTCACTTTCACTGAACTTGTTCACTTACTATTACTCTGACAATTTTTAGAAATAAACGATATGACAAAGATGATTTGTCTTGCTCAACCAAGTATTTTAGGGACCAAAAAAATTAAACAAATTAAGTCAATAATTATTTCAAATTTCCCATGGTTAGGATGAAAAGAACTGGCCTCCTCTCAGAGTCCTCTGCTCCTTCTATCAGAGAAACTGGGACTGGAAAGGGGGCCTCAGAAATACAGTTTTACATTCAAACTCCCTCCAAAGATCTTCATTTTAAAGATGAATAAACCAGGCCAGGCGTGGTGGCTCACGCCTATAATCCCAGTACGCTGGGAGGCCGAGGCAGGTGGATTGCCTGAGCTCACGGGTTCGAGACCAGCCTGAGCCAGAGTGAGACCTCATCTCTAAAAATAGCCAAGAGTTATGGTAGGCCCCTGTAGTCCCAGTTACTCGGGAGGCTGAGGCAAGAGAATCGCTTGAGCCCAAGCGATTTGAGGTTGCTGTGAGCTGTGATGCTACAGCTCTTTACCAAGGATGACAAAGTAAACCTCTGTCTCCAAAAAAAAAAAAAAAAAAATGAAGAAACCAAAGCTCAGAGCCTGATATTACTTAACCAGGGTCTCAAAGCCACTGTCAGATCCCAACACTGATCCAGTTACCCGACTCTAGGTAGAGTGGAAATGTCTCAATCTAAAGACCAAATTGGAGAGCCCAGTCAAGTAAGTGCCTTCCAGGGGAGGGGGGGGAGGAGGAGGGGAGGGAAAGGGGCCTACATCCTCAGCTTGGTGGTTCCCGACAAATCCAAGAATGGTTCAAAGTTAGAGAAGATCCTGAACAAGAGAAAACAGAAAATGATGAAGATAAGAACCATATGCAAAGAAAAACTACTGAATTAGAAGAAAACATTAGGATGTCTCATGAGAAACATCTACATTTGAATGAGATTAAATATATCATGAGTGGACTGGTTCTTGGAGGCTCCATTCACTACAGGCTCCCCTGGTTGGTTTTCAGTAATTACTGACAAAGTTTAATCTCATAAAATCCAAATCTAACCAATAAACGCTTGCCGACTGACGAGGTGTACTGACGATCAGACCTATAGGGAGGCCTGAAGACAGGAGTTTCCATGCTGAGCCTGGTGAGAGTTCTGCAGACTTGGTCTGACTTAATGCTAAGAAGATATCTAAAAATCCATCATGCTAGGAATTAACGTCAAACCAGTTTGTTATCTACAATCTGAGAAGCTGCACAGAGGTGCCTGAAGCAAAATCTTAAAAGTGAACTGTACTCTTCAGGGAGTGTAATTACAAGCTTGTTGTCACAAGTCTTTTCAAAAGATAAGCTAGCCCTGCTGATTTCCCAAAAGCACATCTAACCAATAAAATAACTTCAGGACACTGAGACTGCTATCCAGTGAGGTCTTTGTAACACTCGTCAGTACAAGATGCTTCTAAAGCTGCTTCTGGGCTTCACTTCATCATGAAGGATGAGCAGCTAGATTCTAATCACAAGCGAAAAGGAAGACGACCCTGGAAGGGTTTTCAAGGCTTTCTGCAATACACCCGGTAAACGCAAAGAGCAAAGCTTTTCTTCCCCAGGACTGTCCTCCAGCCACTTGGCACAGCCTCCGTGTCACTCCCTCAGAGCACCTGCAGACAACTGGCGCTTGCGGGGAATCGATGGAAATACTGCTCAGTCATCCCACAGTCCCTTGGACTCTGTATTTGCCAAGGAATCTATACAATTTACTGTCCTAAAAAAACTAACTGGGTCAACTTGTGATGTTTCTGTTAAATACAGTGTGTACTTCTTAAATAATGACATAAATAAGTATCCAAAATCTTAAAATCTGAAAATACTTTGTGCCAACAATACCACTTACAGTATCCTAAGGATGCAATCAAAAAACTGCACAGAGCAGAGTCCCAAAGAGGTTTGTAACAGGATTATTTGTAGAAGGATAAACAAACTCTCTTCCCACCATCTATCTCCCACACGGTGCAGAACTGGGGAAGTAAACTTCCGTTCACCCATACATAAAAAGTTGTGACAGCACAATCAAAAGTTATTTGGGGGAGGAAGATGATTTCTAAAGAGTCACTTGGTGAAAAAGCCATATAATAAGAGTATTGTATTTTATAATCTCCTTAAAAACTGTTTAATCTGTAGCTTCATATATGCATGAAGTCTAAGTCATAAACATTAAAATAGTAACAAAAATATTTATTACTGAGTGGCAGGTCATGAAATTTTCATTTAGCTCTTAACTTTTCCAAAATGCAAATATATTATTTGTTTAAATTATAGTCCGGTAGCTATAGCAAATTTCAAATGGTTGCCTGGGCAGGGCCAATTATCAGGTTTACTTCTCTGAGAGGAACACAAGAATGGCCAACACCGCATTCTGTTCAACACTCTGCTTGTTGAACAGATTGAATAAACTACCTAAAATTGATTCAAAAAATAACCTTTTAGGGAACCCTAAGTGTCCTAATTCTGTAGAGACCAAACATAATACACACCAGCTGAAGACTCCCTAAACTACATATCTTTCTTTTCTTTTTTGAGACAGAGTCTTGGTAGGGTGCCTTGGTAGGGTGCCTTGGTAGAGTGCCATGCCGTCACAGCTCACAGCAACCTCAAAGTCTTGGGCTTAGGCGATTCTCTTGCCTCAGCCTCCCCAGTAGCTGGGACTACAGGCGCCTGCCACAAGGCCTGGCTATTTTTTGTTGCAGATTTCGTTTTTTAGCTGGTGTGGGTCGGGTTGGAACCCTCCAGCTTTGGTGCATGTGGTCGGCACCATAACCACTGTGCTACAGGGTGCCGCCCCGTATGTATCTTTCTTATGTAAAAGCAAAAGGTTTCAATTCTTTTGAGTTCACAGCCTATAGGTTTTTAAAGACTCAAGAAACAAGATAAGGAAAGAGGAAACGAAAGCCTCTCCTCAGAGGCCCAGGTCAGGCATAGACTGTGAGCTCTAAGGCTGCCTGTCTCAGACATAAACACGGACTGAG
Organism: Perodicticus potto; assembly: GCA_963574655.1. Classification (NCBI taxonomy): domain Eukaryota; kingdom Metazoa; phylum Chordata; class Mammalia; order Primates; family Lorisidae; genus Perodicticus; species Perodicticus potto. Next base: position 8,598 of record CAUYRH010022238.1, read on the forward strand.
TCACTTCCTCAGGCTGCTGCCACCTGAGAATGTGCTGGGAGCAACCCCATCTCTGCAGGAACAAGACAGGGCAAGTGAGCCAGGATGGAGGCACGTGGCAAGGCCTGACGGGGACAGCAGGCCTGAGGACGAAGGCTCCAGGGGAGCCTTCTGGAACCATGAGCAGCTGGACGGAGCCGACCACACAGGAAGATGCCTTAGCTGCACCTGTGGGCTGTGCGTCAGGGGTGCAGTCACATGGCACAGTGGGAGGGAGGGAGGGAGGTTTGGGGCAAAGGCTAAAAATGGCTTCACCGCTCTTTAGTGTCCAGTGAAAATTATACAAGAGAATGCCTTTCAATCTGTAATGAGCTCTGAACCTTTTCATGTTCTTCATGCAACTATTTCCTCCATTAAGGTCCAATTAGCTTGGATGTGTTTTGTAAAATAAAGGAAAAGGCTTCAGATCAGTTCTAGGCTGGTGGAATGTCCTCGCAAACACAGGAGTGAAGGCCCGCTCGCGCTCTGTGGTGAAGATGGAGGTGCCCCCCTACCTCCTCCAGCTGTGTCCTGCATTCACTAGAGTTTGCCAGCCTAGACCCAACTAAAGTTCTTTTCCTTTATAACGACAAAATAATACAACATGAAAATCCCCAGTACAATCTCACATCTGCAGGTTCCTCTGCACTTACAGACTATAATGTTCTAATGACAAAAAGTATCAAAAGCAAATCAATTCCTTTTATGTCATTTGAAGAAAACTGTATCTGCCAATGAACAATTACTGAGGTCAGTACCCAACGTGCTATCAGCCATCAGGTCGCCCATCCAGTAGTCAGGAAATCAATGGCTTCCTACTGGTATTTAAAGCCATGTGTGATCTGTGTTTCTGTTTGATTTTCCAGCATTACATATTAAAAGTCACAAAATAGGCATTAACCTTTGACAGGATAAATCTATATATTTACCCTAATAATGTAGTAACAGAAAAAAATGTTATTTGTATGTTTTTAAAGTTTCCCTATAGTAATCCATAAAAATAGGAATAGTTTAAATGCTCTATAATAGACTCATTTAAGCAAAATAAATACAATGTCTATATACCAAATACTGTATCATTAAAAAATGACCATCATGAAGATTCTACTGCAATAGAATAAAAAAGTTTAAGGGAGAAAAAGCAACAGATAGGGACACATATGCACCTTCAGCATTCAAATTACTTAATACATACATGAATAGCTTCGACACAGGAGTAAACATCAACTTTAAACATTTTTACTAAAAACTTAGAGTTGTCATTAAAATTTTAGAAACTGGAACAAAGTTTATCTTTCTCAGGAACGAACTAAGCTTGCTCCTAAAAAGAAACATCACGTGGGCTGAGTGCCATCTACCCAGCCCAGTCCTCGGACCTCGCACCTGGGCAACTCACACAAGTAGCCTGGTCTCTCTTCTCCCCGAGACCCTGTCCTTCATAATACCAAAAGTGATGCACAGGCTCTAAATTATCCTAATTTCTTTTAAGGAACTTCTAACTCTTCTACCCATAAATCTACCTCAGCCTCCTCAGAACTAGTTGAACAGACACACTGTCTCCTAAACTCCACATGGCCGCTATGTGCTATTTTATCCCTCGGTCACAAACCCAACACCATGTCACATGTGAAAGCACTAAGTGGTAGCTGGTAGAGATCTCAGGCAAGTCACTTAAATGCTCGCTTTGATTCCTCTATTTCTGCTGTAAAATTGAGAACTGATTCTTCAAGTTAATACAGGAATGTACAATCATTGTCTGCTAATAGGCCTTAAACAGTCCTTATTAGACAAAACCTATAAACTCAGAATCAAACATGCGGGCTCACAGAGACCTGTCTCCACAGCTTCTTAGAAATCATTAGAGCTATCAGTTCTAACCTGAGAAAGTAAACAAGACTCCCGGCCAAGAGAAACTGGCTCCACTGCTCTCCACGTTCTCATAACGTGTGGCTCCAGAATGCCTTTCAGTGTCTCCACCCCAACCAGCAATTGGGTGGCAACGTCCCTCCTCCAATGTTACCCGGCCCTTATTCCATAGATTTTTTAACATAAATATAGACCATACAGAAAAGCATAAAGAACCACTGATTTTTAAAGAGTACTCAACAGGTGTCTCCACAGGGTCCCTACTATGTCCCAAACACACTGGCAGTGGTTCAGTATAGAAAGGCCAGCAGACGGACGAACAAGGACACTCAGCTAGTAAATGCTTTGCCCCTGACACGTGAGACTTTGAAGCACAAACTCGGTCAAGTACACTCAGTCTTTTGCTTATAAAGGTATAAATGTTCTGACATTTTGAAAATTCATTCCCAGGTGACTATTTTAATCCTGGCACACATTTTCCCCAACACACTGCTGTGAATGTGGTTAGGTTTCCAACACGTAAAGTATCTGAAACACTATACATGTGCCCCACCAAAAGAGCAGAAAATATCACTGGAGCCAAAAAGGACATGAGTGATTCTGTCATCTCAAAAGCTATAACAAGAGGGAAAGGGGAGTGAGGTTCATAAGAGGCGCAAACGGAGCCCCAGGCGGTGCCTGAGGCTTTATGGCAACACAGAGGTCAGAGATGTTGAGACCAATGCCAGGGAGGCCCAGCTCCAGTCAACCCAGCTTCCCCTCCTATCAGCTGGGTGTCTATACACATGTTAGTCAACCATCCTAAGCCTCAGTTTACTGATCTGAATGTCTGGCAGAGAGTAAACAGTCAGTAACAAGGCATTTCATATACAGCAGAACCTCTCTAAGCGGGACTGTAACATGCTGGTCACCACAACAGAGGTGGTCACCATAAGGAGCTAGGCCTGCTGCACTGATGCACACATGTGGGGAATGTTTAGTCCATGGAACTTCAGTCAACTTAAAGAGTTGGTCAGTGCAGGGAGGCAGTGAGTGCGGGGAGGTGGGGAGTGCAGGGAGGTGGTCAGTATAGAGAGGTGGTCGGCTATAGAGGTCCTACTATATTTTTTCATTTGTTTATGACTGACTACATGGCTTTCATCTTCTTGATATAAAACTATCCCTAACACATAGCTGGGTTTATCAACCATTAATAAAAAATGTTTGGTTTCCACAAAAAATAAAAAGATTTGTTTTTCAAAATGTCTAAGTAAGAAATGTACAGGGGAGGGTTTGACGAAAACACATCGCGCCCAGGAAGGAAAGCGTGAATTAAGATGAAACAGCTGAGAAGAGACCAAAGACACAGGGACAGGGCAGGCGCGTGACAGAGAGAGGGTCTCCCAACAAAAGAAGACACGAGGGTCCCAGGGAATTTCCAAATGACTTCTGGGCTTTCTGCAGAGGGAGGGAGGGTGGAGGAGTGATAAACAGCAGCAGCAACCATAACTGGGTGCTGGCAGGAGTACCCAGGCACACCAGAGACTCACACAGACAGACACATTCTCAGGTAACCTTACGACCCCACCAGGTAGGTGCCATTGTGATGCTCATTATTGCCCATCTGCAGATAAGGAAACTGAGGCACAGCAAGGTGGGAAAACTTGCCCATGATCACTCAGCTAGTAAAACAAGCCATGATTCAAACCCACCGACCCTGGATCTAGATTCGGGAGTCTGAAGCACTATCTTATTACTGACGTTGCTATGATGGGAAGCCAACCATTTGCATAAGGGGGTTTCCTACATCAGAAGTTCATATCCTAAATAATATCTACTTATACAGCCCCCACTTATAAAAGGGCAAACATTATGTAATCATTTATGGATTTTCTGGCAACATTCAGTATTTGGGGTGGCAGTGGATAGCAGACTTTTATTAAATGCTGCTGGTCCCAGACCTGTTTGAAGCTATATTATTTCACAGGTTTGACCTCATTTAACCTTCACAAACTCTTCTTTGTGACAGGCCATTTTACAGCTGAGAAAAATGAGGCTCAATTATGACCCAAAAGACGCAGAGTCAGTGACTGGCAGAGGACGGCCTCAGATCCGGCTTTTCCTGGTCCCAAGTCCAGCCTTTCGTGACACCATGTCTGGGGCATTCAGACTGGAGCAGGTCAACAGGGCACATGTTATATAACAACCAGGTGACAGAAACCAACAGTAAATCTAGTCTGACTGAACTGGCAAAGCCATCAGTGCAACAACCATGAAGCTAAATATTTCACAAGAAAACACCAAACTGTTTGGGACAGTGAATGAACCCAACAACCCAGCTTAAAACTATTTTTCTTTAAGTCCCTCAAGTCTTGGATCGGTGCCTGTAGCTCAGCGGCTAGGGCGCCAGCCACATACACTGGAGCTGGTGGGTTCGAATCCAGCCCAGGTCTGCCAAACAACAAAGACAACTATCAACCAAAACACTGCCGGGCGTTGTGGCGGGCACCTGTAGTCCCAACTACTTGGGAGCCCGAGGCGAATCAAGGCTTAAGCCCAAGAGTTAGAGGTTGCTGTGACGTGACGGCACTCTACCGAGGGTGACATTGTGAGACTATCTCAAAAAAAAAAGAAAAGTCCCTCAAGTCTTTATTAGCATCTAACTTAGCATCTAACAATATCAAATACTATTCTTTACAGATGCATTGAGACACTTCTCCAAAGATCTAAAACTGATACTTCAAAACATGAGGTTAGAAAACAGGATAGGAACAAGTTCCCTAAGTTCTCATTTTAAATGCCAATGTCAAAAACAAAAAACAAAAGAGAGGATAAATGACAAGCCAATATAAAGAAATTTTTTAAAGAGGAGAAAAGTGTGCTATTTTTAACACCAAAGAGCCTCAGATTTGAATTCCAGCTCTGCATTTATTAGCTTTGTTAATCTGTAAAATGATGTCCTTAAGATCTGACTCTCTGGCTATTACAAAGACTAAGTTAAATATCTCATGCAAAGATGCCCCAATACTGACACACAGTACACGCTCACCAGTGATTGGCCTCAGCCCCTTGCTCCCCTCCCCAGACCACAGACCCTTGTAAGGCATTTTTCTCTTTCCCCACCAAACCCAAATCACGATTCCCATATTACCCCAAATCCTTTTTGTCTGTGTTATCTAGTGTAATTACCTGTTTTACTATCTTTTTATTTATTTTTTTGTGAAACAGCCTCACTCTGTCACCCAGACTAGAGTGCCCTGGCATCATCACAGCTCACAGCAGCAACCTCAAACTCTGGGCTCAAGCAATTCTCCTATCTCAGCCTCCAGAGAAGCTGGGACTATAGGCACCCACCACAATACCTGGCTAGTTTTTTCTATTTTTAGTAGAGACAGGGTCTTGCTCTTGCTCAGGCTGGCCTCAGCCTCCCAGAGTCCTGGGATTACAGGTGTGAGCCACCACACTGGGCCTTTTGTACCATCTTCTTGTCATCAAAGGTTGGAGAAATCAAGGGGCAACTATCTGTATTTCTGTTAATAGGTGTATTACCAAAGAGAGAGACGAAAAGAGAATGCTGAGGCTATTTATATAAATATGAAAGGTGTTCAAATGAACCATGAATTAAAAGAAAAACTTAACATATGTGATAAGTATTCTGGTGGGGAGACTGAGGCATAGACTATTATAATATTAATAAAATTGGATAACAACCAAAAACAAGCAGAGAATTTAGCCTTGAGCCTGGTGGCAAGGAAATGCAGTGAGCTACAGGGCAAGCTTTTCTTTCTCTTTATAAAGAAAATATCACTTGCTTAAGAAGAGTACTGATAATTTGCCTGAACTTGCCACTCTAAGCCACTGGCAAAATCAACCAAAAGCTTTAAAATACTTGGTAATCTCACAAAACTATACCACTTTATATTAGAATCAAGAGTTTAATCTGACTCCCACTCGGAAACTCTTGTACACTGTGCACAACTCTACACAAGATTGGGCATTTTATCCAGTAAACACCAGCATGCCCATTGTGACAATGAAAGAGGAAGTTCCTGTCCTCAAGGGCCTTGTGACCGCACAGTGGACGAGAGTCAGCAAAAGAAGAGACGCACAGGCGGGACACAGTACCCTGGAAGAGAGGCCCGTCACACACCACAGAACAGTGTACAGACTCACCTTTGGCTGGGGCAGCGAGGAGCCAAGGGAGACATCCAGGACACCTGAAGGGGCCTTGAAAACTGCAGAATTTTGACAAAGAGCATAACGCACAGGCAAAGTGCATTAAAAAAGGAGAATGCGGAAAAGCAAGGAAACATCTGAGACTTGAATGCAAAATAACAAATAATCTATTTTGTCTCAGAAGGAAGGAAAGAAATAGAACAAGCTGGAAAGGAAAATTGAGGTCTTAGCACAGGGAGTCTTGACTATCAGACCAAGGCAGAGTTTGGACTCTTTTCTATGGACAACAGGGGCTGCTAAAGCCTGAGTCAAGGCTGCACAATTCAGTGAGACTGGGAAGATGGGGAGAGGCTGGAAGCAGTAAGACTAGATTGGAGACAACTGTGTCACCCAGTGAAGGAGGCAGAACAGAGGCTGCAGCAGTGCGACCCACACCTGCCGCAGTGGGACCCCCACCAGCCGCAGTGGGACCCACACCCGCTGCAGTGGGACCCACACCCGCCGCAGTGGGACCCCCACCTGCCGCAGTGGGACCTCGCACCTGCCGCAGTGGGACCCACACCTGCCACAGTGGCACCTGCCGCAGTGGGACCCCCACCTGCCGCAGTGGGACCCGCACCTGCCATAGTGGGCCTGGGAGAAAACCAAGGTGCTGAACACCAGGAAGGGAGCACTGAGGGGCCTGGTGACATGTGGGATGTGGGACAGAAAAGCAAAGGGCAAGTCAGGAGGAGTTTAAGGTGAGGTCAGCAAACTTCAGCCTGCAAGCTACACCTAGTCTGGTGCCCACTTTGCACAGCCAATAAGCTAACACATGTTTACATTTTTAAATGGTTGGGGGAAAAACAATATTGTGTAGCAAGTGTCAGTGTCCACACATACGAAGCATTACTGGAACATGGCCACACCACTGGTTTACACATCATCCCTGTCAGGCCTCGGGCCTCAACAATGAATACACCACTGTGACGGGGCTGCACAGCCTACATTGCTGAAAATAGCCAGCACCTCTCCCGTCACAGAAAGTTTTCAGACTGCTGGTCTCAGGTTTGGAGGACGGTGGGAAGAAATGGTATTAAGAAAAATAGAGAAATCATTCATCAGTATGATGAGGGCCAGAAAGAGAGACAACAGCAATTTGAGAGCACTTAAATAGGAGTGTCAATAAGACAGCCAGGTCAGGGGCCAGGCGGAGAGTTCACCCTGGAGCCAGAGCCTGAGCTCCACCCTCTGCCTAGCCCATTCTTCCTCCAGACCAGCGCTCACCCCAGCCCTATTCACTACTCATCTTCCAGGGCTGAGCTGAAATGTCACCTCCTCAGGAAGGCAGCCTCTTTCCCACTCACTTAAAAATTCTCTACCCACATCTAATTTTCTGCATTGCACTTGTCACCACCTAAAATTATCCTGAAAATCTCTTACATCTTAGAATCTTAGCTCCTTCTGGCAGAGGCCTTCCAGTTTCCCAGTGTTCCCACCATCTTAAGGAGCACCTGAATCTGCACAGCTGGTGTTTGGGGAGGTGGGGAGCAGAGAGGAAGGGATTAAATACAAAGGGCAACTGGAGCGCAGGCAATAGCATCAGCAGAGTTTCAGGAACAGATTAGAGTCACCATTCACAGAGCCTTAGGAAAGTCTCCCCTGGGAGACAAACAGAGAAAGAGAACAGAGAGGGAGAAAGAAGTACTTTGTCTCAGAAGCCAGATGGAGAGGGTTCTGCCAGCAAGGGGGGTTTTAGCAGCATGAAATGTTTTAGATAACGGAGCAGGAAAAAATGTGTTAAAATATGACAGCAAGAAGGTCACCTGTGACCTCAAGGAAGCCAGTCTGCAAAGGGTTAAAGAATAAGTGGGTGGGCTGGGTGTGGCGGCTCACACCTGTAATCCCAGCACTCTGGGAGGCAGCAGTGGGTGGATCCCTTGAGCTCAGGAGTTTGAGACCAGCCTGAGCAATACAGACATTGGTCTCTACTAAAAATAGATAATTTAGCCGGCTTCCTCGAGGTAGGTGCCTGTAGTCCCAGCTACTCCAGCTACTCCAGCTACTCGGGAGGCTGAAGCAAGAGGATCACTTGAGCCCAGGAATTTGAAGTTGCTGTGAGCTATGACACCACTGCATTGAACCCAGGGCAACAGAGTTAGACTCTGTCTCAAAAAAACAAATAATAAAAACAACTCTGGGAGGCTGAGGCAGGTGGATTGTTTGAGCTCAGGAGTTTGAGACCAGCTTGAGCAAGAGTGAGACCCAGTCGCTTGGGGAAAAAAAAAAAATAGCCAGGCATTGTGGAAGGCACCTGTAGTCCCAGCCTCTTGGGAGGTGAAGGTCAGAGGACTGTTCAAGCCCAAGAGTTTGAGGTTGAGGTTGTTGTAAGCTATGACGCCACAGTACTCTACCCAGGGTGAGAGTAAGACTATGTCTCAAAAACATAGACAGAGGAGGAGGAGGAGGGGCATGAGGGAGGGAGTGACTGGGTGGGAGGAAGTGATGGCTTTCAGGTGTTTGGTAACACAGAGAGGAAGTCGGGGGGCTGCAGCTGGGGGCTAGGGTCTTTTTTTTTTTTCCTATAGGACCCAAATCTCATCATGTCACTGCCCTGTTTAAAAGCTTCAACTTCCCCTACTATAGGCATCCTCAACTTTTCAGCAACAGGGACCAGTTTCATAAAAAACAATTTCCAGGGACTGGGGGTTCAGGGTGGGGAGCTTGATACCAGTCTGCCAGCAATTAGTTTATTATAGTCTCTGCAGTCAGACCTCTCTACTAATGAGAATCTGAATCTGCAGCTGCTCCCAGCACTGGCTTCTTCTCAGCTTCCCTCACACCATCAGGCATTAGATTCTCAGGAGGAACTGCAGCCCAGATTCCTCTGTGATCCCTCACACAGCCTGGCCCCCTCGCACAGCCTGGATCCCTCGCACAGCCTGGATCCCTCACACAGCCTGGATCCCTCATATAGCCTGGATCCCTCACACAGCCTGGATCCCTCACACAGCCTGGATCCCTCGCACAGCCTGGATCCCTCACACAGCCTGGATCCCTCGCACAGCCTGGATCCCTCACACAGCCTGGATCCCTCATATAGCCTGGATCCCTCACACAGCCTGGATCCCTCACACAGCCTGGATCCCTCATACAGCCTGGATCCCTCACACAGCCTAGACCTGTC
>CAUYRH010022240.1:0-44628 GCA_963574655.1 Perodicticus potto
GCGGGCGCCTGTGGTCCCAGCTACTCGGGAGGCTGAGGCAAGAGAATCGCCTAAGCCCAGGAGTTGGAGGTTGCTGTGAGCTGTGACACCACGGCACTCTACCAAGGGCGATAAAGTGAGACTCTGTCTCTACAAAAAAAATAAAAAATAAAAAATAAAAGATTTTATGAATAAATGCCCATAGAATAAGGATTAGAGAAAGATATTTTTATACAGCTATACAGTGTGTTTGTGTTTTAAGATAAGTATTACTACAAAAAAGCAGTTAAAAAATTAAAAAGTTTAGAAATAAAAAATTACAGTAAGCTAAGGTTAATTTATTACTAATGACTAAAAAACATTTTTAATAAATTTGTGTAACCGTAAAATACACTTTGTTTATAAAGTCTACAGTTTACTCACGTAAACTCAGGCCTTCACATTTACTCACTGAGGCACCCCGAGCCATTTTCACTCCTGCAAGCTCCAAAATAAGTGTTCTATACAGATGTACCACTTACCTTTTAATTTGTCTCTTAGATTATATATTTTTAACCATAACTTTTCTATGTTTAGATACACAAGTAGTTACCACTGTGTTACAACTGGCTACAATATTCAGCACAGTAACACAATGCACAGGTTTTTATCCTACTAACAATAGGCCGTAGTATACAACCTAGATGTGCAGTGTGCCACACTGTCTAGGTTTGTTTATGTAAGTGCACCCTACGATGTCCACAGAATGATGCAAGCATGTAACACTGCATTTCTCAGAATGTGCCCTCATTGTTAAGAACACATGACTGTATATGAAAGTATATGTATATATATTTATACACATACATACTTGATCCTTAGTATTCATGGATTTGATATCTGTGAATTCACCCACATGCTAAAGTTTCTTTATAAACTTCAAATCAATATTCATGGCGATTTTGCAGTCATCTGCAGAGATGTAGAGCAATGAAAAATTTGAGCCAACTGACATACATTCGCAACTCAGTTTGAAAATTGAAAAAGGTGATGATTGGCTTTCTTGTTTCATCTTTCTTGTATGAAATAAAAGTATAAATTAAGCTGTGACATGAATATAAAAGGGGCTTAATAAAATAGAAACAAATACCACTTTAATGATAATCAACCTGCTATGTCTGAGCCAAGCAAAAATTGTGATATGCCAAACACATCACAATTCTAATCACATCTAATTCTATTAGAGTTTAGTCTTTAGCTTTTTGGTAGTGATTTTGCTGTTTAACAAGGTCTCAAAAGATGGTGTTTAAGTGCTATCTACTGCTCCTAAGCACGAGGAATCTGTGATATGCCTTATGGAGAAAACACAGGTATTAGATAAGCTCTATTTAGATATGAATTTGAGTATCATTAGATGTGAATTCAATGTTAATGAATCAACAATATATATTACATAATGTGTCTTTAAACAAAATGCTGTGATCAGAGGTTCACAACAGCCAATGTCTGTATTCCCCCCTATGAATAGTGATTCAGCATTCACAGTAACTTCATACAACAGAACTACAGTGAACAGTGAGAATCGACTATGTATATATCTTTATTTTTTCTTTTTATTTCCTTGCCTTTTTGTTGTTGTTGTTGTTGAGACAGGGTCCTACCCTATGCCTTGAGTAGAGTGCAATGGCGTCATCGCTCACTGCAACCTCAGACTTGGCTGTGGGTATCCCGCTGCCTCAGCCTCCAGAAGCCGCTGGGATTATAGGCGCTCACCACCGCCCCCGGCTGGGTTTTCCATTTTTATATCAGTCAGAGTCTCACTCTCACTCAGGCAAGTCTTGAACTCATGTGCACAAGCAATTCTCCCTCCTCAGACTCCCACAGCCCTGGGATTACAAGGGTGAGCCACCGTGCCTGGCAACTATGTATATATCTTGATACACACACACTCCCTCATCTATATACACAAATATTAATCTATTTTTACACAAACTTATATGTGTAATTTTATTCATTGCTATTTTTCCTACTGTGAATTTTTTTCAAATAAACTTGTGTCATAATTTTAAAGGAATGTTGCAAAGGTAACAGAGAATTCTTGTATACATTTCACCCAATTCTTGTTATCTGTCATCATCTTCTACTACAATGGCACCTTTGTCAAAACTAACAAACCAACATTATATTATTATTAACTAACCTGAAGGTTTCATTTAGACTTGACCACTCTTTCCACTACTATCCTTCCTTTGCTCCAGGACCCAGTCCTGGATATCACCAGGTTGCATTTAGTTTTCATGCCTCCTGTGCCTTTCTTATCTGTAACAGTGTCTTAGTCATTCCAAAACTGGCCAGGTACTATGTAGAATGTCCTTTAATCTGGGTTTCTCTGATGTCTTCCTCATTAAGTACTGGCCTGATATATCAAATACTTAGGTCCGTCATTATCTTTATATTCATAGAGAGTATCTACCACTTAAAGCTGTGAGTCTATAAAAATTTTATCAGCTTTTAAGTTTAGAATTGGGTGTTCTATTAGAGTTTAAAAAGCAAAGCTAGGGTGGCGCCTGTGGTTCAAAGGAGTAGGGCGTTGAACCCATATGCTGGAGGTGGCAGGTTCAAACCCAGCCCCAGCCAAAAACTGCAAAAAAAAAAAAAGCAAAGCTTGGCTAGGTTCAGTGGCTCACACCTGTAATCCTAGTGCTCTGGGAGGCCAAGGTGGGTGGACTGCTTGAGGTCAAGAGTTTGAGACCAGCCTGAGCAAGGGTGAGATGCCATCACTACGAAAAATAAAAACTTGGCCAAGGCGTGGTGGTACATGCTACCTGAGAGGCAAAGTAAGGCAGAAGGATCACCTGAGCCCAGGAGTTTGAGGTTGCAGTGAACTGTGATGACACCACTGCACTATAGCCAGAGTGACAGAATAAGACTCTGTTTCAAAAACAAAACAAAAGCTAGAATGGAAATGAAGAGATGACAGAACCACACAAACCCTCACAATACCTGAATTTTCTGTCCTTTGAAGGCACCGTTATGTTTTCTTCACAAGAATCCAAAGTCATATGGCTATATTGTTTTGCTACCACATTTTCTGAAAGATACAGAAAATTACAGTCAGATACGTCACAATATAGTCAGATATGTGCACAATGCACATCATTTGATAAGGTTACAAACTCTGGGATTTCTTTTGATACTGACTTTCACTGTAATTTCAAAATAATGTTCCATGGTAAAATGTGCAGTAAGATTCAAAAAACAAGGGGAAAAAAAATCACTTTAAAAATCTAATACTGAATTGAGATGGATGTGCTACTTAGTTCAATGTAAGCATTTCACATTGTATATTGAAGCAGTACCCTGAAGCCCATAAATGCATCAATGTACAAAGTTATGATTTGATAAAAAACAATTAAAAAAAAAGATAATAATGTAGTGCAGAAAAGAAAAAAAAATCTAAGACTTAATATATGTGAACATTTCAAGCCTACATCTATTCGTTAACAATCCTTCAAGAAAAAAGAAGTCCAGAGAGTGGCAGGTCCACTGTGTGCAGGATGACCAGACCGGGCTAGATCTGAAGAACTTTGGCAGCACACTGCTGGTCATGTGGTCCAAAGGGTCAGCTGACCGCTTGATCTGCACTCCACATTCTCCCTCCACCACCTCAAGTTACTGGAGGTTCCTGGAACAGGTGGCAGGGCACATCTAGCTTTAGGAGAAGACAAGGACGTGGAGAGTAAAAGGCTGGGGACAGATCCATTTTGTGTCTTTTGGTTTAAAGTATTTTAGTCAATCAGTTAGCACTTAGCTGACTGAAATAATTTTGTGTTAAACTAGAAAGCTATCTGGTAATATTTACTACTTCCTGTAAGTTAAAAAAAAACAAACACAAAAAACCAATCCTATCTACATACATAGATACGTAAACTATAATACACAGAGCAGAGAAACAGAATGATCTTCTACCATGTGATGCTAATACTGTATACAACTGAGTATTACACTGGATTAAATTTGATTAGATAGCCTCCTCAATGAACAGGTGCTAATACTTTTTTAGCACTAGAACATTATCTTCTGTGTACAGAACCAAAGTGGCAAATACTTTAAAAATAGCCAATATTGACTCTTTGAAAGGCTCTTTGGACTGAATAAACTATCTTTCCCAAATGAAAAAAGCTTTATTTTTTTTTTTTTTAATTAAAGTAGCAGGCTTATGATGGCAACTAGGAATTGTTGAAGTTTCAATGAAATGCTCTTTAAAGAAAAGGAAAAGAAAAGAAATTTATCAGACTGGATTAGCACTCCTAAGAAATCTTTAGTCAAAAATGTCTAAGACTGGGCTCGGCGCCTGTGGCTCAACGGGCTAAGGTGCCAGCCACATACACCTGAGCTGGCGGGTTCGAATCCAGCCTGGGCCTGCCAAACAACAATGACGGCTGCAACCAAAATTGGCCAGGCGTTGTGGTGGGCGCCTGTGGTCCCAGCTACTTGGGAGGCAGAGGCAGGAGACTCACTTAAACCCAGGAATTGGAGGTTGCTGTGAGCTGTGATGCCACAGCACTCTATCTAGGGTGACAGCTTGAGGCTCTGTCTCAAAAAAAAAAAAAAAAAAAAATGTCTAGGACTGGCTTGGCGTCTGTGGCTCAACGAGCTAAGGCGCCAGCCACATACACCTGAGCTGGCAGGTTCAAATCCAGCCCGGGCCAGCCAAACAATGATGATGGCTGCAACCAAAAAATGGCCGGGCATTGTGGAGGGCACCTGTAGTCCCAGCTACATGGGAGGCAGAGGCAAGAGACTTGCTTGAGCCCAGGAATCGGAGGTTGCTCTGAGCTGTGATGCCACGGCTCTCTACCAGGGGACAGCTTGAGGCTCTGTCTCAAAAAAAAAAAAAATGTCTAGGAGTACAGGCTCAGAATTCATATTAAAATATACATCCATCTAGAAGAATGAAATCCTTTGTTTTGCTGAACTGCTATTTTTTAAAGTGCCAGCAGTGATACAATTAGTATGCAGTCAGCCCTCTGTATGCACAGATTCTGGAGGATCAACTATGGGACTTGAGCATTCATGTAGAGTTTGGTATCTGGAGGGGTTCCTGGAACCAAGTACCTGGATACCGAGAGTTGACTGTGTATTTTGTCATTAGTTATTAGTACTCAGTAACTAACAACTATCTATGCTCAATGACAACATCATGTATTAGGGTTCAATTCTGATGTATAAAGATCTTCTACATATACAGAGATGATAGATTTAGAAAGGGGTAGACGTAAGCACAGCTTATGATTTTATCATTACACTCCAAGTCAGATCACTAAAAAAAGAAAAAAAGAAAAATAAGACTTTCTGAGTATAGTACTTGGCTACATATCTAAAATAAATAAAATTTATAGACACACATCAAGGACTAAAATTAGCTATTTGTTACTCTTATTAAATTAGAAGGAAAATATAAATGTTCACTATTTTTAGCATTCAAATAGTTCCATCTGTCTGTAGTGACCTTTTTATTTGCTGTGAAATAAAATAAATATACCTTGTACAAATGGGCTGAATTTTATTTGCTTTTAAATGCTTCTACAGATTTTTTTCCTCTCTTTGCCTTATAATCTAAGTTATTACATTGTTAAAACACAAAGATTTTATTAACAAAGTATATAAGTAAAAATATAATGAGTAGATTTTGAGTTTCTTCTTTATGATTTTAAAACTTCCCACTTAGAATTTTCAGAGAGAAAACTAACACTGAAACAATCAGAGTTGACAACACAGACACTAAAATAGTGTAACACACACCTTTATCTTCTAGAATGTGCGCTGACTCTGCTAGAAGTTTGTGGAATGGCGTAGACGCCAGCTGTGCAGCAGATGTGAAGTCTCCTGGGCTCTTGGGACTGGGTGCCAGGGTTTTGTTGCAGCGAATACCCCAGACAGTTGAATCGTCCAAAAACTCTTCAGTGTGAGGCACTTCCTACAACAGAGGATGAACTGAAAAGAAGCAGCACTTTCTCTGTCTTGTCCATGAAATCTTACACATTAACACATTAAGATTCAAAAAAATAAGGATTTAAAAAAGAAATGGATGACAAGGTTTTACTCTTTTCCCCAGAATGAGGATACTTCATCTTGAACACATACCAGTGGCGTCACATTACAAGGGCCACATTTCTGTTTTCAATTTTTATACTTTTTTTTTTTTTGAGACAGAGTCTCACTGTTTCCTTGGGTAGAGTGCCTTGGTGTCATCATAGCTCACAGTAACCTCAGTCTCTTGGGCTCAAGGGACCCTCTTGCCTCAGCTTCCCAAGTAGCTGGGACTACAGGCACCTGCCACAACACCTGGCTAGTTTTTCTATTTTTAGTAGAGATGGGATCTCGCTCTTGTTCTCACTGGTCTCAAACTCCTGAACTCAAGTAATCTACCTGCCTTGGCTTCCCAGAGTGCTAGGATTATAGGCATGAGCCACCTCACCTGGCCAATTTTTATGCTTTTAAAAATTTGACAAAAGATTTTAAAACAAGATTTGCAGAAGAGTTATGAAGGTAGTACAGAATTCTCAGATACCCCTCACCAAGCTTCCTCTATTGTCAACCCTGGCGCATTTGTAAAAACTAAATAATATTAGTAATTGCAGACTATTTGCATTTCCCCTTTTCCCACTAATGCCAGGATCCCAAGTTATCTTTACTTGTCACACCTACTAAAGTCTCCTTGAGTCTACTGGTCTTTCTTACTCTTTCTTACACTGATACTTTTGGAGACTGGTCAGAAAGGAACTGTGTAGTACGCCCTTCTAATTTGGGCTTACTTGATGTTTTCCCCAATAGACTGGGGTTTATTACATTATATTAGGGGTTGTAGGCTATTAACACAGCTTATTCCTGGTGAAGTTAGGCCACTTGGTTAGGGGGAATCTGCCAAGTTTCTCCACGATAAACAGTTTTCTCTTTCCCTATTCCATTTATTAGAAACAAGTTACCAAGACTAGACACATTCAGAGGGAGATAAATTAAATCCAACTCAAAGAACTTGTGGATAAATGCTAAACCACCGCAGTAACTAATAAATAATTCTGGTGAGACACTTGGAGACTATGCATATACTCTGTTTCTTCTTAAATAATTGAACAATGTTCTAAAGGTGTCATTCTTTACATACCATTGTATTTTTCAGCACAACTTTATATATACCGTATCATTTGACTGGCATAATCATTTGGTAAAATGGAGAGGAAAGGGGTCATGGATGAAACAGAGATTTGCTTACATTTGGTTTTGAAGGAAATCTGCTGACAGAGCGTTCTCCAAAGGTCCTGGCTCCTGTGGGTTTATTTTTAGGCTGTGGCAATCTAAGGAAAGATTTGGGAAGTTAGTAAAATATGCTAAGGAAGTAAGTGCTATCACTTGAGTGTTAGAAAATTCTCTACTTATTCTATCTAAGAGCTAATATTTATACAGAAATTCCTTTGACAGTTCTAGCACAACTGAGTGCAAAATGAGTTAACTTTACTATGTACATATACTAATAAAAGAAGACCTATCATTACTTGAGTTAAAACTTTTAGGAGGAAGAGAAAAACTAGGGCCATGGCCAGTGGAAATCCATGGATGCCAACACATTTTATTTCTTATTTTCAGCGCTTGGTCTAGCTACATAATTCTTCTCTGAGAGCTGGTCACACCATTTCTCCTTTCTAACTCTGAATGAATTTCTTTCAGATTTAAACTATGGTACTAACAGTGAAGCAGCTACACCACTCTACCCCCAAACAAAGCTAAGATAATTGTCATAATGACATAATATAATTGTCATACAATTAATCTGTCAGCCTAAAAGCATATTCTCTCTGTAGCAGTACCCAATCTAAGCCACTTCCTTTTCTACTTTATCAGTCCTGCAAATATAAACAGACCTACATGGATACCTGTAGTGGTGAATTCATTCACATCTTTTTTTTTTTTTTTTTTTGAGACAGAGTTTCACTATGTTGCCTTTAATAGAGTGCTATGGCGTCATGGCTCATAGCAACCTCAAACTCAATGGGCTTAAGTCATTCTCTTGCCTCAGCCTCCCAAGTAGCTGGGACTACAGGCACCTGCCATAATGCCTGGCTATTTCATTGTTGTTTGGCAGGCCTGGGCTGATTTGAACCCATCAGCTCTGATGTATGTGGCTGGTGCTCTAGCTGCTGAGCTATAGGGGCCAAGCCCACATCTTAATATAATTCCAAATCCATGGAATCCCTCAGTTTTCTGCTAATTTATAACCACACTGTCTTTCTTTCTCAACACATGCTTTTGCTATGGGAGGTCTGCTCTCTTAGAAATACTGCAGCACTGTAGATCTGGAAAACGCTGGCAGCACACTCCTCGTCATGTGGTCAAAGGCCACTTGATCTGCAGTCCACATTCTCAAGTGAACTGCCCCAGCCTCTCAAGTCCCAGACAAACCTCTGTAGCAGTCCATTAACTATATGTTTCTTTACCCATAATTTTCTTTGTTTCCATCTTCGAACACAGGAAAACCAGATGATAAAGAAGAGATAATCTTATTGACACCCCAAACTCCTGAAGACCCTGTATTTTCTGCAATAGAACAAAAAATACCATTTAATTACTATACTAGGAAAAACACTATCCTTTATGCTAAACTTCAACTACAAATAAGAAAAGATAACAGCTTACAGAAAAGAACTGATATCAGCTTTTCAAATTCTAGGTAATATGTCACTCTGTAGTGACTTAACCATGGTCACAGGGTCTAACACTCAAGCCCCAGGTTGTGAGTTCCTGCATACATATTACCAAGGAGTTAATCATTCTCCTAAACCTGCTTATCTCCATCATGATCTCTGGCTTCTGGACAAATGTGGGTTAGTGCCAGCCTTCAATAATCTGCCCTAGCCAGCAGGGGCATGGGTCACACCTTAAATACTCAGCCTTTCCTGGCCAATTCTATCCATGGAGGGGTTTGTCCTCCTTTAGCACTCATTATTTTTTTTTTAAAAAAACAAAGCAAATCTATCACACATGTTGAGTACTTTGTCAAGAACCACTGCATTTTTATTTCATGCATTTCCTGCCCTTATGGGACAAGCTAATCAAGGGCAGGCCACATTCAACCACCCATAATACTAAGCACTTAGTAGCTTTTAGTTAAATTGTTATTACTTTGAAACTGGGCTTCAAACGCATCTTCATTTTGATCTAGAGATTGCCATTCATCTTTGTCATCAGAGATATCAGGAAGTGTAGGAGCCTGAAACATATTCATGATGAAACCTTAAAGAACAAAAAGAATGGCTGTAAACAGGTTGCAAAAGAGTGCCCATTAATTTGGAGTCGCAGGCTACACTTTCGGATAAAACGCCTTACCTAAGGCCTCTTTTGTATGCACAGTGGGCGAGGGCTGCCCTTTGGATGGGGTTGCCTGAACCATTCCCAGTGATGTGTTTGGAGTTGTGTGAAAAGAACTTGTGTTAGCAACCTTATGCGCTTCACATCCTTGTAAAGAAATGAGGACAAAACGTAGTATCAGCAGGCAAATCGGAATAATTTAGAAGAAACACAATGTAACTTACAATTAATCAAATTTGTCATTGTTAATTATCACTAAAGACTTCCATTATTACAGTGCTTTCATAAATTTAATTTTTTATCTTTATAATAGCTCTACAAGGTAGCTAAAGTGAACATTACCCTTTTACAGAACAGGAAATGAAGACTCAAAGAGATTACGTGTGTAGCCTGAGATCATACCAGATTAGCAGCTTTGTCACAAATATACCCTTAACCACACTATATTCAAAGCACTACCTGTGTGTAGTCAAGATGTAAATCTTAAGACTGGCTTTCCCTCTCACTCAGCTGGGGCCAGGCATGGCGTAGAAGGTCCTGTGCAGCCCAGGCCTGTTTGCTCAGGCCTCACCTTCCTTCTCTACCTGCTCACCTCCCTGCATTGGCTTCTTTGCTGTGTTTACAGCACATCAGGGATATTCCTGCCTTAGGGCTCAATAGTCAATATTCCCTCTGCCTGACACAGGTTCCCCACTCTAGCTGCATGGCAGCTTCCTATCAAGTTCTCTGAAAATTCAATCTCCCAACCTTATAACACTTCTTTTCCCCTGTGTGGGTGGGGACTTTTGCCCTTTTTGTTCATGACTTTATCTCTAACTATCCAGAATAGTGCCTGGCACCTAGACAGCATGCTCAGTGAGTCTTGGTTCAATGAATGCATCTCCAGCTGTTTTGAACAGTGTGGCTACCCAATAAACTGACATGGAAAGGATATCACAGTCACACAGGAGGAAGAAGTGAATGCCCAATCTGTGAGTCTTACTTTATTATAAAACCTACCTTCTATGCAAATGCCTCTGACAAAGTAGTACCTAATAAGAGTATAATCCTCCTAATTAAACTTTGGATAGCCTTACCTGCCTAATCTACCAATGGTGACTCTTATTTTTAATCTGCTGAGAAATTTAATAGAAACGTTTTCATGAATTAAGTTTTCAAAGGATTCTAAACTGGAAGATGTGATTAACAAATAGATTTCTACATTTATTTGAAATGGTTCCAAACTCAAATGTAACTCTAAGAATAGGAAAGCTAACACTCAGGCTCATTAAGGTCTGAAGCTTCATAAACCACAGCCAAAAAAGAGCTCTGAGCAACCCGAAGGAATCTACTAAACAGGTCAGAAATAAATGTAGCATAATTAAACATTACCTTCTTTTATATCTGCTCCACTGTGTGGCTTGAACTCATGAGTACTTTTACTTACACATCTGGAAGAGAAAACTTTTGAGACACTAAAGAATAAACACGCCTGACATATTAGAATTTTTAAACTAACTCTCAAGAAATGATGGTGAAAAAAAAAATCAGTCAATAATTATAAGCCTGTCGTTACAATACAGATGGAACTACTTAGGTCTCTAGAGTAAGTAAATGAAACGTTTCATTTTTCCTTTCAATTTCTTTTCAGGAAAAGAATTCTCACAGATTAAGGTCAGATACTCAAACATTCGTGTGACACTGGGATTACAGGGATAACAACCATCTCTACTACGGAAGAGATGGATAGGTAGGGCAGGACGACAGCTTCCTTCATTCAAATGATCCCATTTACTACAGAGGTTAAATGGTTAAACTCAGCTCCAGGTGCTCAGCACCCCACACAGGCACCTGAACCGCGTATCAGGAAGCACTGGTGTGCTTCAGCTGTGTAGGACACCTTTTTGGTGAACAGCTAACAGCCACAGTAATGTGCCCCAGACCTTAAAAATAACTAGTTGTCAAGAAAGAAAAAATGGCACACAAACCATTTTTATATCACAGCTTACTTTAAGTATACTTGAGGTAGTGGACTGCAAATGTCTGTTTGATATTGCTAGAATTCTCATAATATATCCTTTTAAGATGTAAGGTATAAAGTGAAAAGCACTTTTAATTTTACAAATCCCTATAAATACAAGATTTAAAAGAGAGCCAAAGTGACTGAAGGTAAAAATTTAGGTAAAGCTAGTGATGTGACATTAATTATAATTTCTGAAACCTAGAAAAAAATCCTCAAAACTGAGGGAAAACCTCCAATGCAGTAGAGGAGGATTTGACATAGAGCGCCATGGGTATTAATCTCAAACTGCTCCCCTAGGAAGACAGAAGGAATATAACAACACACATCAGATAACTGTCTGGATGATATTATTCCCTGTAGGTATTCAGCCAAAACCAGTAAGAAAAGGCAGTTTCAGATCAACAGATATATACTCTTCAGTTACAGAGATGTTGTTGAGTTTCAGGGTATTGAAATTTCTGAATTAGAGAGAAAAATATAAAGTAAAACAAATACTCTAAAAGAAGTAGTAGAATAAGTAAGTCTGAAGGATTGGAGGCAATGTTTTGATAACTCGCTTTTTCAACAATATAACTATCTAAAAATTATTTTAGGACGGTGTCTGTGGCTCAGTGAGTAGGACGTTCATCCCATACACCAAGGGTGGTGGGTTCGAACTCAGCCCCAGCCAAACTGCAACAAAAAATAGCCAGGCGTTGTGGCAGGCGCCTGTGGTCGCAGCTACTCAGGAGGCTAAGGCAAGAGAATCGCCTAAGCCCAAGAGCTGGAGGTTGCTGTGAGCTGTGACGTCATGGCACTCTACTGAGGGGGACAAAGAGAGACTCTGTCTCAAAAAAAAAAATTTTTTTTTAAAGCAGGAGTCACTCATCTTCTACATACTGTCTTGATAATATAGGTCACGTAAAGAAGCTGACAGATGCCATTCAATCACTATCCTCTCTAGGATTACTTGAGGCTTACCCAGGATCTTTTCTGGCCACTGCAAACATGGAGTCTGTCACTGACTGGGCTGTCAAAGGAACGGGAGGAGGTATGCTTTGGCTGATGGCTGGGGACACCAAAGCTGCAGGAACAGCATTTGTCACCAGAGGAGCAATAGGAGGTGCCTCTCTCAGATTCTCTCTTATGTGTGCTGAGATCTGCTGATGGATGGCTGGAAGACATGGAGCTCTCAGTTCCGGCTGAGAGCCTACATTTGGCCCCACACATGCTGGATTAACCTTTCACATTAAGCAAACAAACAAACGAAAACAAGACGTGAAGTCCAGAATATTACTAATCAGGCATTATAACTTTTCAAAGCATGGCATCTGTCTTTAGTAGATCCCTCTGCCCCTAAAGAGTCCTCTTCCCTCTTCAGGTATTCTGACATGAACATTCAACAGAAGAATACTCTACACGATGGATGCTTTGCAGCTTCTTAACCACAGACGCCAGAGGCAGGCATCTCATATTTCTAGCCGTTGAAATAACTAGCTTCTACAGTTGTATCATCTTATTACTTTTTCTTATTTGTTTTCTCTTAATTGTGGGAAAACGTCAACAAATCAATGTTATCAAATGTTCATGAAGTTGTTCCTTCCAATAAAATAGCCTCCCTTGGTAGCCACTTTCTCTTTGAAGAATAGGAAACACAAATCTAAACTGCAATGTTAACTGGCATGTCTCACAACAGGAAGGAATAACATGCTCTTCCTTTAAAATCTTTGCTTTGCTACTCACATCTATGTAAGATTGCAATTGTATATGTTAATGTTATAAAGTTAAACCATAGGGGAGTTAATTCCTAACCATATAAAAGTATTCTTCTAAGGCAAGAATACGTATTTCACAGACAAATGAACAAAACATAAAAAGTTCATCCTCACTTATTGTCCTACAAGATAATTCAAAATGACCTACACCATTTTCTCACCTACCCAATTAGCAAAGAGTAAAAATAATCACAATATTCAATTGTGAAGAAGAATTTTGAACAATAATCAGAGACTTTTTCTACCAGATATCAAAAGATACAAGAAAGCTATAGTAAATATATAACATGGAATGATCAAGAAGAGATCTATTGACCAAATGCATAGATATTTTAGAATTGGATCTTATATGTATATAAAAATTTAATACATGGTAAAGAGATTTTAAATCAATGGAGGAGAAAGACTGAGCTGGTCAATAAATGACTTAGAGACAACTGGGAAAATATTTGGAAAATGTATCCTCATGCCACCCATACCCAGAGATAAGTACCACAAAGAGATTTCTAGTTAAAGATACTGGCTTAAACTTGTGCTTTATTCAGCTACTCCCTCTGAAAACCTCACCAAAATGACAGTAAAGGAATTCTAACACTTAAAATAGCTGTGGAGGAAGCTAGGGATGTTGTGCTCCTCATCTCTAGAAGTTCAGAAATCTATAATACTAGATATACCTAAGAATAGAAGGGAAGGTGAAGCTGAACGTGGCAAAAGTGAAGTCTGTCCAAAAGCAGATCCTGAGACTTACTCTTACAGGTGCACGTAGAAGGTGATTACCCAAGCCCGGCCTAGCAGCTAACTGGGTTTCCTTCCTGGGGAAGCAATCAAAAGGATTTAGAACTAGGGCTGAGGCTAGTGGCAACAGATACTGTATGAGAGAAAAAGGACTGAGTCAACCTACTTAGAAGGCAGTGGGATCTCTGGCCCATTTCCTTGGTTCCACAAAAGCTACCAGCCCAGGTGTATGCTCTCATCAAAAGTTTCTGCTCTTCAGAATCAATCTGTCCAAGTAATGGACACTGCCCTGTGAAGTCAATCTGTCACCAAGCCCTACTCACACACTTAGGGCTTCCAACCAGCCATAGCTAGGATGGGAACATAGGTAAGTGTTCAATATGAAGGATAGATCAAAACAAATGATACTTATAAATGAAAAATCAAGGATTCTGGACAGGAAAAAAATTCCCATTAATATCCTCACATTAAGAGGGAAGATATTATATTCACAAAACAAGAATAGGCAGCCATACGAATGAGCATATATAATAAAAAAGCAATGTTACTGATTCTAAAATGACATGAGAAATAAAAATACTTAATAAAAAATGCCATAAAAAGTTAAGGAAACCTCCCAGAAAACTAGGGGAAAAACAGGTAAAGGCAGAAAAAAGTAAAAAAGAAAAAGTTAAGGAAATTGGAAGATTAGTCCAGGACAGCCTGATAGAAATGTATAGGGTGGCAAACTATCAAAAACAAAAAACAAAACTCCAAGAAAATTCCCCAGAACTGCAAAACTACATACAGAGGTCCATACATAGGAAATGTGTTTGCCATGAGTGAGAGAGAAGACTTTGTGTGTATGTAGAAAGATGGAGCCAATATGCAGAGAATGTTTTGTGAATACTTTGTAAATACTTAGTAAATAAAGGTACATTTAGCTACAATTTCCTATATATATTCATATATTCTTATAATTACAAAAATTTTTATAATTATATAAGGTGTTTTATCTTTATGGTATTCCACGCCACAGATAACCTATGTGAAAGATTAAGCAACCACTATCCTGCTTAAATTTATTCCCAATCTCCACCATCCACTAAACACTTCTTGTAAAACAATCAAGAAAATATACGTGGCACTAAAACAATCACCTTTCCCTCTTCCCACCATGAAAGACGAACGGGAAATATATCTAAATGACAAATTAGGCTCGGCGCCTGTGGCTCAACGGGCTAAGGCGCTAGCCACGTACACCTGAGCTGGCGGGTTCGAATCCAGCCCGGACCCGCCAAACAACAATGACAGCTGCAACCAAAAAATGGCCGGGCGTTGTGGCGGGCGCCTCTAGTCCCAGCTACTTGGGAGGCGGAGGCAAGAGACTCGCTTGAGCCCAGGAATTGGAGGTTGCTATGAGCTGTGATGCCACGGCACTCTACCCAGGGCGACAGCTTGAGGCTCTGTCTCAAAAAACAAAAAAAAAAAAAATGACAAATTAACTAAAGCATTGTATTCAAATTTTTGCTATGTAGTACACTGTCATTGTACAAAAACGGAAAAAACATTTTAATTAAATAATTAACACATAAACATGTACACACACATCACAAATCTAAAACATACTACCCATTCTGTCTTGTAACTTTCTTCTTTCATCCAACATTTTGAACATCATTCTGTAACAAATTATTTTAAAATTTCAGAAAACCACTAGTTAAGATAAGATTAACTCTAAAAACAGTACACAGAAAGAAACAAGTCAACATTGTCATCAGTGCTACTGGGCAGGTGATGCACCAGTGAAGAGCATGGACGTACCTTGGACCCTTCCTGGAAAGTGGGCAGGTCCTCATGGGATGTTTCTACCACTTGATGCAACTTCTTATGAAGTTCATCCATTTTCTGTTTTAATAATTGTTCTTCAAAAGCATTTGCTTCTTTCCTTTTCATATAATGTCTGTCCTCATTTACTTTAGGAAAGATTAAAAATGGATTGCATACAAAACTTAAATTCAGGTGATCAGAGGAATACATGCAAAATCAGGAAAAGGTTATATTTTAGGAAGACATTTTTTTAAAATAGTCTTCTCCATGTTTATTAGGTTTTAGAACTGCAACTTGTATGACCTTTTTACTGTAATTTTTACCTGCCCTCAACAACATGATTACTATTAAGTTCAGAGCATCTAAGTTATTAAAAAAAAAATTTACTCAACTACAACTTGAACTTTATCTTAGAATTGAAAACAAACTAACCTAAACATTTATACCCTCATATTAATCTGGAAAAAAAAAAAAGCATACGAAGAAAAATATTATATTTTGTATTAGGCTGGTCTCAGTTTAAATGTCACTTCCCCTGGGAAGTCATTTTTATCTCATAAACTAGATTAGTAATTTTTAAAAATATACATGTTGACTAACAATATTTGGTAATAGCACAGTATAATACTAAACATTTCTTACAAAACAATATGACTGTGTAAATTATTTGAAAATGACTTTTCACTTTTAGTTTTTAAAAGATAAAAAGTTCTAGGGACTTTGTAAGAAGTAAAAGTGAAGTGCACTAAAGGGTCAGGGTATGATACACTGTGGTCAGCTTCATTTCTAGTAACTGGTTAACAGAGCCATGCCCCAGACAATCTAGAGTATGACTTGAGGCTGCAGGTCATACAATAAGAAAGAAAAACATGTCTATACCTGGCATAAAATAGGTCCTCCACAAGTATTATCTGTTCTCTCTCTTGTCAAACGAATATGAAAAGTAATGAACAAAAAAGGCCCACAAAGTGGCTGTAGTCCAAATAATTTAGATGGTATAAAAGCCCTGAGTAGAACAAGGGTCCATTTTCCTCTAAGGCTCATGTTGTTATGGCAAAGCCAAGTGTAAACACTGGTGTTAAGGCACATGGCTTTCCCTGTGAGGGACAAAACTTGATCAATAAATCACAGCACTTTGACCAGAGAACTCCTGAATGTTTTATTTGCAGTAGGTGCTGATCTTGGAAAAGTTCTTCTGAATTTCAGTTCTTAACTTAATCCTTTTATAGTACAAATAACTTACAGATTTAGAATTACTATGTACAGATAATACTGAAGAACTTTAAAATATCTGTTTCAACAAAGCTGAGTGACACTGG
Organism: Perodicticus potto; assembly: GCA_963574655.1. Classification (NCBI taxonomy): domain Eukaryota; kingdom Metazoa; phylum Chordata; class Mammalia; order Primates; family Lorisidae; genus Perodicticus; species Perodicticus potto. The sequence goes on from CAUYRH010022240.1 coordinate 16,944, forward strand.
TATAGATATTTATTTTAGTGCTCTTTCAACTATGAGCTTTGCTGCCAACACATCAATTATGTGCTTGGACAAACATAGCTGCTACAGCTAGTGTTTAACAAAGATTTCTAGGCTTTTGATAAGATGAGCTGGAGGCTGTTTTTTTTGCAGCGTCTTTCAGCATAGTCAATTATTTAAGAAAAAACGTAATTACTCAAAGATGATGATTATTTTAAGTGACATAAAAATAACTCAAAATAAAAGACTGCAAGTACCCCACTGCTCATGCTTTCTCCGTTGATTATATTTCTGGGCTCTCAGTTCTTCAAAGGAAAATTCTGATTCTCCATGAATAAGCTTCTCCTTGCAATACATAACAACCTGCTGAACATCTGCTTTGGCTGTCAAAGACGAGTGTGCAGAATATTCCGACTTAGAAATCATGATCACCCTTTTTTCCCTATAGTGGAGAAAAATAGTTTACTGTGCTAAAGTAGCACTTGAAGGAAACCAAGTAATAGATTAATACATTGACTGTACTTGCATATTTGACTCTTTATCACGAGTTGAAGATATCACTCCAGAAAGTTCTGAACCCTGAAAGACAGAAAATAACCACGAGTATTCACTAACCTGAGAAGAAACCTTCCCCGATGTTACTTCACAAAACTGTATGAGAAGACTTGAGGGAAAAGGCCTGTTAGTGTCAAGCAGATTTATGTATGTTCTTCTACATTAGTTAATACCTGGAGGTTTAATTTTCATTTATCCTTACAGTATCTATTGTAACTTAATCAAGTGATTAATTTTTTAAAAAGTCATACTCGGTAAGAGAGTAGAGTCCTGACTGAGGGCTACAGTGCCTACATATACTACTCTGTCCTCACAAGTTCCCAATGCTAACATTTTATTCACTAAACAAAAACTTACTGAACACTTCCATCATGTTGTGCCCTTGCTAGTTTGGGGAATATGACTACAAATAAGACCCACCTCTGCTGTCTAAAAACTTAGGACAATAGGGAGTAATGAGCCTGGCAAGCCTGTGGAGGAAATAAATTGGGAAAGTTTGCACTATCAAAGTTAGAAATGCATGTTTTACTTCTAGGCATGTGTTACAGTAATAAGCCTGCAAGTGTGCACTAAGAACAGGGACATTTCCATAGGACTCAGCTCCAAGAAGGTCCTTGGCAAACTGAAAGAACACCTGTACTATGCAGGGAAAGATGCGGGGAACCAGGAGGCGGAGGAAAGAAGAAACCTGAGCACCTTTACATGTTGATAAGCCGTCGGGGCAGAAGAGGTCTCAATAAGCCAAAAAGCTCAATGAGAATGAAGACAAGTACAGGGGGAAGGCCATCTTTTCCCACTGGAGTAGCATGGAAGGATGCAGTTAAATTTACTGGTCAATGGCAGAAAATTGACAGATATCATCTGTTGGCTTCTGCTGTTTCTGAAATAGGATTTTCTCAGTCCTGAGAGACAGGCTAGAAGTAGTCATGTCCCAAGTTTGAAGAGAGTGAAAAGAAGTTAGAATCTCCATAATTTGGTACTAAAGAGTACACCGAGAAACAGAAGAGATATATGAAACATAAGAATGGATTGAAACACTGGAAGCAAATCTCAGTGCCTGGGAGTATTAGAGCTCTACTTGAGGTTACAGGAATCAACGTTTGAGGCTCTGAGTGTTTTAAGCAGGGTCAGGAGCCTCCAGGTGGGTGTGGTCCATGGTGGGAATTTCCTGACCCTGTGAAGAGAGGCCAGCAGAACAGAGAGGCAGGGGATATGGTAGGAGAAGCTGCTGGGGGCAGTGAAGACTGGAGCCTGTGTGGTGAGAGAGACCCCTCTTTATGTCACACAACAAATTACATGTGAAATGAGATGTGGGAGAGGATGACAGGCCCAGGAAGTTGCCACAGGAACAGGTGACTGACAAGGAGGTTAAGAGTCATGAGAGACAGGTCAAAGAAATGAGATGTACAGGGAAGCCAGGATGTTCATTCAACACTATTCCCAGCTTCCATATAACCCACAAACGTCACCGTTACCTGATTCTTAGAAATGCAGGCTGAGTTGTTTCCTGGATTTGATTTTGATGTTATTTGGTTTAAAATCTGAGCATTCTGCAGAGGTTCTGAGGTTCTAGCTATGAGGGAAGAGGGGATGAAATAAGGATAAAACTAAATTAAATAAAATTATTTCATATGATACATTCCCTTAATCTTTCAGCAAGTAGCATAAGAAATAAATCAACTTATTCACGTGTCAGAAATTTAAACTAAAACACTATTTATTCACTTATTTTTGGAGGCAGGGTCTTGCTCTGTTGCCAAGGCTAGAGTGCGGTGACATCATCAAGCTCATCGCAACTTCAAACTCCTGGGCTAAAGGGACCCACCCATCTCAGATACCTGAGTACCTGGGACTGTAAGTATATGCCACCAGACTTGGCTAATTTTTTTTTGGTAGAGACAGGTTCTTTTTATGTTGCTCAGGCTCTGGTGTCTAAAACTCTTAAGAGGTCTTAAACTCTTGGCCTCAAGCAATCCTCCTACCTTGGCCTCCCAAAATGCTAGGATTACTGGCATGAACAACTGCATGGTCCTTAAAACATTTTTCAGATAAGAGAAGTATTATAGAGACAATTCAAAATGCCCAAGGAAGTACCCAAAAGAAATGTAAAACCTCAGTAGTTACTTTAATCAACAGGATAGGATATTCAAGGCTTACTGCTGAAATGTGATATTTATCTCAGAAAAAAATGGCTACATTCCTCTAAAAGTTGCATTAAACACATTTGATTCAACTCAAAACAGATGGAGTGCAGAGTTTGTATTGCCCTCTATTTTAGGCAATTTTGAATTCTTTTTTTTAGACAGAGTCTTGCTCTGGTGCCCAGGCTAAAGTATAGTGGCATGATCATAGCTTACTACAGCCTTGATTCCTAGGCTCAAGTGATTCTCCTGCCCCAACATCCCAAAGTGCTGAGACTACAAGCCCATGCTGCCACACCTGGATAACTTTATTACTTTTTGTAGAGATGGATTTTTGCTATGTTGCCCAGGCTGGTCTCAAACTCCTGACCTCAAGCATCCTCCTAGCTAGGCCTCCTAAAGTTCTAGAATTATAGGCGTGAGCCACCATGCCTAGCTGTTTGCTCTTATAAAGTGTTAAGATAAAGCTCCTGCTCTCCAGAGCTATGTAAGTGGGCATTATGATTATCAGAATGTTTTTTCCATAACCTAAGACAGCACAATTTGGTTTTCATTAAATACCAGATGGATTTGTCTTTAAAAGGGGGGTGGGGGCGAAGCAATACAAATCAAAGACTAAATTATCAACAATTTAGACACTGTAGAAAGCCTTATTTTACCTTGAGCAGGCAAATGGGATTCAGTGAGGCGTGTCTGAAATAACCTAAAGGACAGTAAAAAGGACATCACTATAGATTATAAATGTATGGTTTAATATATATCTGTATTAGAGTGGAAACTAAATACCATAGGCAGTTTATCGTAAGCTAGTAAAACAGATCAAGTGAGAACATAGAGGATGAATTTTAGAGTTGGTTCAAAATTTAAAAATTCTGGAAGTATCTTCATATCTAAAATACTATTAGAAAAAAATCCTCCTTTTGACTAATTTGTTACTATTTCTCAAATTTAAATAACAAATATACCCCTTTTCTCTATGTATCCAGTCTGTAAATGTTCTTACAAGATATTTGAACTCCTACGTTAGGTGTTTTATACCTTTGGGACATAAGGAATAAGGAATATATTTGGAAGAAAGAAGTATAAAAGCACTTAGATTACTTCTTCAAGAGAAAGATATATTACTGCTCACCCTCTGTGAGATCTTCTCATTTGTCATTTCATGGTCCCTCTGCTCATACCTGTCAAGTAATGGGCAGCTTTCGAGCCTAACATTTTCAGAGGCAAAGAGATATACAATCAAATGCAACCAAATGCTAAACCTTGTTGGCTCTTAATCCAAAAAAACCAATTGTTTAAAAAAAAAATCCATTTTATGTGATGGGGAAAGACTGAAAATTAGATACTAAAAAATTATTGGTGATTTTTGTCATGTTTTATAAACTAAAATAATATCTTAAGCCCCCTCCTCCAACCAACTGAATGAACTCCCTCTTGACCAGGGCAATCCTAGAAAAATCTTAAAGCTGAGTTGCTGACCCTGACAAGGGAGGTCAGACTTGCCAAGTTCTGCCTTGTTCCTTTTGGAGTTATTTTTGTAACACTAAGATACAAAATCATTAATAAGCCTAAGGCCATGTAAGATAACAGTTAAACCACAACTATAGGTCATTAATTTACTTAACAGATTACTGGAGTCTTAGTATATCTGTTGACTTGTCTCCTAATCTCAGACTTCCTCATCTTAAAACATTCCAAGTTTTTAGACAAAGTTTCATTTCTTTAACCAATCACAAATTAAGGAAACTTTATACCAACCTACCACCTATAAACCCCTGCTGCGAGATTTTCTGCCTTTTTAGGCCAATACACACTTTTTATATATTGATACATGTTATGACTTTATGTGTGATTCCTGTCTCCCTACAATGTATAAAACCAAACTGCAACCCTACTACTGTGGGACCACTTGCTCAAGGCTTCTTGGGCATGGATCTGCAGGCCATAGTCGCACAAATTCGGCTCAGAGTAAACTTTGCCTTGACAATGTGATTATAGAATACAGTTTAGAAGAAATAAGCTTTCAAAGATGTTTATGGAAGTGTTCTGGGTAAAATATTTTGTTGTTTTAGATTTGTTTTAAAATTCCTCAGCATAGAAATCACATGATCCAATTTTAATAATTATTAAAAGTAGGCGATAAATGGAGGTTCATTATGCTCATTTTAAAGTTTTTTTAAAAGGTTGAATACTGTACAAAGGTGACAGTGGATAATGAGTCTCAAATTCTGATGAGAGGCAGACAGAAAAACATGGGAAAGCCCTGGAGTAGGCAGTTGGGTTATATGCACCACCAGCCTTAAAACTCTTCATACCTCCTTTGACTCAATAGTTGCAAGTGAGAATCTATCAGAAAGAACAAGATAAAAATAGGAAATGTATTTAAAAATACTTTTATGACAAAGAAAAAAAGACTTTGACACAAAGCTACACGTGTAAATATGGCAAGTGTGCAATCCTATAATAAGCAGAAAAAAATGCTAAAGGGTTTTTTGCTTCTTTAGTTTTCTGTATTTTCAGAATTCCCTAAATGAGGCATATTTAATCACGGAAAAAGTTAAAAATTGTGAACATCAAGTTATTTATTAAATAACTTTGGTTAACATGGTATTCTTTACAAAAATCAAAATTTTGTGAGCAACTTAAATGTCCAATTGGAGAGTAGTTAAATTATGACATAACTCTGTGACAGATTTCACAACCACTTCTGAAATAGTTCATTACTTCTTTTTTTTTTTTTGGAGACAGAGCCTCAAGCTGTCACCCTGGATAGAGTGCCGTGGCATTACAGCTCACAGCAACCTCCAATTCCAGGGCTCAAGTGAGTCTCCTGCCTCCGCCTCCCAAGTAGCTGGGACTATAGGCGCCCGCCACAACGCCCGGCCATTTTTTTTTTTTTTTGGTTGCAGCCATCATTGTTGTTTGGCGGCCCCGGCTGGATTCGAACCCGCCAGCTCAGGTGTACGTGGCTGGCGCCTTCACCCACTGAACCACAGGCGCCGAGCCGTTCATTATTTCTTAAGAGAAGTATTAAGGTTGACATGTATAACCACACAAATAGTATGACTTACTGTTAAAATATAAAAACACAAAGACATGCACAAACATAATAGGAAAAGATGATAAAAGGAAATACACCAAAATGTTAGCAGTAATATATCTGGGAAATTTCCTTTTCTTTGCACTATTCTGTATTATTCACATTTTCCACAATAAGGACTTCCTTATACAAATAGATAGCAATATCATTTTTTAGAGAAAAATTACATTTCAAAGTAGAGTTTTATTTCCAAACTACCTGTACTGTTGTTGCAGGAGCTCCCTGGGTTCTGCTTGGTTTTGAATTCCTCTCCGGAAAACAGCACTGGCATGCTGCAGCTCTCCCTGGGCTTCCAGATGCTCTGCCCACGCTATGTACAGAAGGGATGACAGGGTTCCGACCCCATGGTTGTACAGAAACTCAAAAAACTGATGAAGGTCGCTGTTGTATTCAGCCTACAGGAGCCCAAAACAAAAAGACATAAGAACAATAAGACTGGCTCAGTGCCTGTGGCTCAAGCGGCTAAGGCGCCAGCCACAGACACCTGAGCTGGCAAGTTCGAATCCAGCCCGGGCCCGCCAAACAACAATGATGGCTGCAACCAAGAAATAGCCAGGCATTGTGGTGGGTGCCTATAGTCCCAGCTACTTGGCAGGCGGAGGAAGGAGAATTGCTTGAGCCCAGGGAGTTGGAGGTTGCTGTGAGCTGTGATGCCATGGCACTCTACCCAGGGTGACAGCTTGAGGCTCTGTCTCATTAAAAAAAAAAAAAAAAGAACAATAAGACTGCTAGCCTAGGTCTGGCCACATACCACCAGAAGTCAACGTTCCTTCAGTCTTTGTGGCAGTCTCAGGATGTACTGTGTAGGGGGAGGCACATGTGGTTCTCTGACAGTAGACCTCAAGGTTAAGCTCATCCCTTTCCTTGACATTGAATGTTCCCACACCATACCCACACTATTTCCTAATATGGTGGGGTCTATATTGACCCATTATGTAAATTATTATTTTTGTCTTAATCTGAGCTTGCTCCATCAAATTCTATGAGATGCCTCTAATCCTAGTGTTTTGTAATTTAGTGAATTCACATTTATCTTATCCAATCCATTGATTTTATTACTAAAGCTCATGCCCCTGTCCCTTTACTTCCAGACTGAAGAGTCCCAACCTTTTAAAGCCTAAACTGAGGTGGCCATTTCCTTTTAGTACTAAATTTAATTTATTCCCAGGAATCCTCTTAGTACCTACGAGTACCCACTTACCCTCCCTTCCCCAAATGTACTTCTCATACAACAAACTTTTATTTGATGGTTTCTATCTTATGCTGCAACATATACAGATTTAATACACAGAAGAAGATTTTAACATTTAATAACTGACTACAATACAGAAGCCAAAGGTTCTAAAATACACATCACTGGCCATACAACATCTAAAAATTTATGACTAGCATATTATAAAACATAAGTGAAAAAACAAAACAAACAGATTTTTTTTAAATTAAAAAATAAAATAAAATACAAGCTATGTATCACATAAAAATGTTTTGGTCAACAACAGACCAAAACAATGAGGGGCTCCCATAATATTATAATGGAGCTGAAAAATTCCTATCACCTAGTGATGTCCAAGCTGCCCTAATGTTGTAGCTCAATGCATGAATCACGTTCGTAGAGGTACTGGTGTAAACAAACCTACTACACCGCCAGTTGTAAAAGGTATAGCACCATACATTACACAAGATTTGGTAAGGATATTTTCTTTTTTTTTTTTATTTTTTATTTTTATTTTTATTTTTTGAGACAGAGCCTCAAGCTGTCACCCTGAATAGAGTGCCATGGCATCACAGCTCACAGCAACCTCCAATTCCTGGGCTCAAGCGAGTCTCTTGCCTCTGCCTCCCAAGCAGCTGGGACTATAGGTGCCCGCCACAACGCCTGGCCATTTTTTGGTTGCAGCCGTAATTGTTGTTTGGCGGGCCCGGGCTGGATTCGAACCTGCCAGTTCAGGTGTACGTGGCTGGTGCCTTAGCCCGCTGAGCCACAGGCACCGAGCCAGGATATTTTCTTGTTTATAGGTTTACTACATTATACTTTAAAATCATTATTTTAGAGCATGGTTTTTCTAATTATAAAAAAAAGTTAACTGTAAAACAAACCCAGGCAGATCCTTCAGGAGGTATGCTGGAAGGCATTGTTATCGTAGCAGATGACAGAGCATGTATGTTAGGGCTTGCCCCTGAAGATCTTGCAGGGGGAGAAGATATAGAGGTAGAAGACAGTGATACTGATGATCCTAACCCTCTTTGTAGGTTTAGGCTAATGTGTGTTTGTGTCTCAGTTTTTAACAAAGTTTAAAAAGAAAAAAACATTCTTTATAGAAAATTCTTTATAGACATGTCCAATGTGTCTGTTTTAAAGCTAAGTTTATTTCAAAAAGCTAAAAAATTTGAAAATTTTATAAAGCAAAAAAGTTATATTAAGTTAAGGTTAATTGGTTACTGAGGAAAGAAAATTTTTTTATACATTTAGTATGGCTTAAGTGTACAGTGTGTCTGACGTCTATACTAGCGTACAGGAGTGGCCTTCACATGCACTGACTCACCCAGAACAACTTCTAGTCCTATGAGCTCCACTCATGGGAAGTGTTCTATAGAGGTATGTCATTTTTTATCTTTTATATTGTATTTTTACTATTCCTTTTCTATGTTTAAAAACACAAGTACGGGCCCTGCCTGTGGCTCAGTGGGTAGGGCGCCGGCCCCATATACTGAGGGTGGCGAGTTCGAACCCAGCCCCAGCCAGCTAAAACAGCAGTGGCAACTGCAACAAAAATAGCTGGGCATTGTGGCGGATGCCTGTAGTCCCAGCTACTCAGGAGGCTGAGGCAAGAGAATCGCCTAAGTCCAAGAGCTGGAGGTTGTTGTGAGCTGTGACGCCATGGCACTCTACCAAGGGTGGCAAAGTGAGACTCTGTCTCTAGAAAAACCAAAAAACAAAAACAACACAAATACTTATGTAATTCCCACAATATTCAGTACAGGAACGTGCTATGCAGGTTTTTACCCTGGGAGCTATAGCTATATGATATAGCCCCGATATAAAGTAGGCTCTACCATCTATGTTTGTGTAAGTACACACTATAATGTTCACACAACAAAACTGCCGGATCACGCACTTCTCAGAATATGTCTCCTCTGTTAAGCAATGCACGACTGTTATAAAAACTGATTTGAATCTCTATAGCTTCAACAGTGCATTGATTTATTTTTCAGATTGTATCCCCTCTGTTAAGTGATACATGACTGTATATATTTACTCTCTGTCCCATTTCCTGGAATACACTCCTAACACCCTTGGAATTTTCAAAGTTATAAGTGGTTTTTTTGTATGCTAATGAGCTAAGGGCTGGCAGCCCCTCAGTATCTTCAGATTGGGGATAGTAACATGTAAAACCAAAGCAGGACTAGAGGTTTGGGACTCTGGTCCCTGTCCTTCAGCGAAGAAGAAGGGTTGAAGATTAAGGTGACCACCAGTAGCCAATGCTTTAATCAATTGATTGAAGCCTCCATAAAAACCTAAAAGGACATGATTCAAATGAGCTTCCAGAAAGCCAAACACTTGGAAATTCCTGGAAGGTGTCATATCCAGAAAGGGCAAGGAAGCTCCACGTCCCTTCCCGTTGTTTAATAACACAGAAGGAATACACTGTCCTATCCATCTCTCCCCCGGTATTCATTGTAATATCCTTATAATAAACCAATAAGTCTAAGGACAGACAGTCCCCAGATTACGGATGATCTGACTATGGCATTCCATACTTACGACGGACTTCCCATAAGGATAATTTATAACAAAATAATTAAATGAATAATTCAGGAACTAGTTTCTTCTCCACATGTAAACAAACCCACATCCAGTAAGCAGCTTTACACTAGTAGCTGGTCTCATAAATAGAGAAGCAGCTGATATAAACACAAGAGTACAAAGGATCAGAAGATCCACAGCCAAGAAAATTTATGACAAAAGAATTAGCTGAAGCATATCTCGCTGAAGCAGGATTTGCTAAGCTTGAGGAGCAAAAATCTGAACCTTGAGCGGTTTACAAAGGTTTGCGGCGCGGTTAGTGAAAATATCAGCTACTGCCAGGCTATTTACAGGGTGAACATAAAGTTCATGTGCAATCTAAAATAGTTGTCTAATTTAAATCATACATGAACTTTATGGCCACGCCATATATGACAAAAGAAAAAGGCTGTGCAAACAATCCTACATACTCATGTCAGTGGTAAGCTCCCTGGCTCTAGCAACAGAATCAAATCTTGATTCTCCAACACCTACTCCATCCTCTCTAGCACCATCTCCAGCTTAATCTTCTGATTAAGTCAGTCTACCTTCTTGTCTCAAAAATGCCCCTTTCAGTAAGGATGCAAGATCAGCTGAATGTTCCTTTTTAAAACTTCTCTTATCTCCTATCTAAACTGTTTATATGAGTTTGTTTTTATGTTCCGTTTGTCTGAATTAAAAGAAAGAGTACAATATTTTCTGTAACTTATTATTATAGTACAGGGGTATTATAATTATTACAGTATTACACTGCATTATTACCACATATGAGCCATTATAGTACAGTTATTATTACTGCCATATATACTGTTCATCAGGGATCTGATATACATACAAATCCAACTTACAGACTGGATCTCATCTGGAACCCAGGGATGCCTGCCAGTGTTTCCCAGAGTTCCATGTACCACTAGCAAATTAACTGAACACAGGGAGGAGGTTCTGGGAAAGCTGCTTTATAAGCCAGTCAGAAGTACAGATAAAACAACCCAGGCTTGTAATTGGCAGGAGTGGGCGGAGGAAATCTTGTGCAACCAAGTCTCCAACCTTGAATTGAAGAACACGCAGCTGGTATCTGCTGCAGAACTGATTGGTTGTTTTTAGGGAGAAATCCCTACACACTTCTTGGTGACCAGAGATCACAGAAATATATGTTGTTGAATAGGGGAACAGAAAAAAGTTTTTCTTTGTCTATCTTCAGAATTAAAAACAAAGCATTAAAATAAAATACAGTCTAAAATGATCTTATGATCTAGGGGGAAAAAAACCAAAAGTACAACATGATTACAGATGAAAATATGAAAGTATACTTACAAATTTTAAACAATAATTAATGAATCTTGGGTCATTGTGGTATCTCTTCTTATGTAAAAACTCCTTCATTAAATGTTGTAACAAAGTTGTCAAGTATTCTTTATTTTCAGGAAAATTCTCTTCTACCCACTGCATGTAGCTAGAAAAGTAAGAATGATGTTAATATTCCATAGGACGGCATATATTATTAGTTTGTTTAAAGGAAAAAAAATAAATGCTAACCTTTCCCATTCTCCAAGTGGATCATCACCCTTATAACTCCGCATATGGGCTTCAAACATTCTAGAACAAAGAAAAGTATGCACAAATATTAGGAATAATTTCTAAAAAACAAAACATATCATTCACATACATATATGTATATACACATACTTATATACATACATACCCACACATACATATATAGTTTATTTCAAAATCTGGAATACCAATCCAAATGCTATATAGAATTTAAAAGAACATTCACCCAGAGAAGTAGCCAGAAAACTCAGAAGCAGCCAGTGTTTTTCCAAAAGAAAGTGAGGCCCCAGCTCTATCCCTAGGAGTCTCCTCTCACTGGATCAGTGAGAGGAACGTCCAGAAGTTTGCTGCTCCTTCTACTAACAGTGGGATCCAGGTGAGGCACTGACTCAGACCCCAGCCCTTGCTTCCCAGGAACATGGCTGAGCCACAGCTGGAATGGAGGTTCAAAGAGGGCTTGTGAGTGTGAGATAAGCCCAGGGTACCACAAGTGAGAGTTTCCAGATACAGTTTTCCTGGCCTCAGTGTAACACAATGTCCCTGATGAAGAACACATGATGGCAGTGCTGAGAAATCAGTCCCTAGAGTGCCCTGAGAACTCTGCTTCCCCAACTGCCACATAGCAAGTCAAGGCTTTAAAAAAACCAACCAAACAAAACAAAATCTCCAAGGGAGATCAGGTGCTAGGGCAGTGATTCTCAACCTTCCCAATGCCACGACCCTTTAACACAGTTACACATGTTACGGTGACCCCCGACCATTTTATTATTTTCTTTGCTACTTCATAACTATAATTTTGCTACTGTTATGAATCGTAATGTAAATATCGGATATGCAGGATGTATTTAGGCAACCCCTGTGAAAGGGTCGTTAGCCCCTCAAAGGGGTCGCGACCCACAGGTTGAGAACTCGCTGTGCTAGGGGATAAACAAACAAAAAGAAACATGTAAAATAAAGTTTACTTAGAAAACAAAGCAAAACAATAAACGAGAAGAGTCAGGGTTTGACAAAAGATGGGGTGGTCAAGGAAGGCTGCCTCTTGGAGGGGAGGGCATGTGATCAGTGCCAGACAGCCACGTAGCTATCTGGAGGGAAATGGTCAAGGCTGAGAGAACTTCAGACACTGGACTGTGTCAGAAACAGAAAGAAAATCAGTGTGGTTTAAGTGTGATGAGCAGGGGATATTTAGGGTGACAACCATTAGCTGGGGAGTGAGAAGTGGGAAACCAGCTAGGAAGCCATTAGGGTGGTGAGTTGGACCAGGGTGAAACCCTCTGCTATGAAAGACACGATGGGGCTTCCTCATCAGATTACATGCTGGGTATGAGAGTCAAGTATACGAAGATTCCTAGCTTGTCCAAAAAATTACAAGTTTTTTTTAGAAAAAAAAGATGATTTTTTTCTAAAAGCAATACTTCTCACTATCACTTCATATACAAATGAAATCGATGTTTCTTATGACTCAAAATCCAGAAGCCACAAAAGAAAAGCTAAAGACAACTATATGTAGATAAAAAGCTTGTATGTGTCAAATATACAAACAAAACATCAAGTAGAGTCAAAAGAGAAATGATAAACTGGAAAAACAAAACAGCTTCCAGAAATTGAGGGCGGAAAAAAGTCATCACCCCAATTCTTAAAAATGAGCAAAGGGCATAAAAAAGCATATCACAGAAAAAGCATATCATACTCATGGCTCTCAAACATGAAAAGATGTTCAACTGCTCTCATAAGAGAATTTATCTAAGATACAATTTCTCATCCATCAGATTGGCAAAAATAAGAATTGTGAACGTGTAGGTGAAACAATCTATCTTGCTTGTGTGCTCAATTCCTACCAAGGGAATTGGCAACATCTACCAACACTGAAGTCTGATTTGCTTTTGATCCAGTAAACCCACTTTTGGGGATCTAAAAGACAGATATGGATATACGTGCAAAATGCCCTATGTGCAAGGTTATTCACTGAGGTACTATTTATATTAGCAAAAGATTGTCAACAACCTGTGTCTATCAATAGAAGACTGTTTGGATCAATTATGGTACCTCTATATGAAATATGCTAATGTAAAAAAAAAATGAGAACAAGCTTTACATATTGAGATAGATTTCCAAGGATACTGCTAGGCAAAAGGAGTAGTTTACATACTCTGCTACATTTTACTTGAAATAAAGGCAGGAAATGTATACACACAAACATAGAGACGTTGAATATAATAATATAAATACATACACTTCTAATCAAGAAAAATGGTTACACATAAAGGGATAGGAAGAAAGTCGACAGGTATCAGAATTCTTGATACTTTTCTAAATCTTTCTTTTTAACCATGTTAATGTATTACTTTAAAAAAAAATTTTTTTTTTTTTGAGACAGAGCCTCAAGTTGTCACCCTGGACAGAGTGCTGTAGCATCATAGCTCACAGCAGCCTCCAATTCCTGGGCTCAAGCGATTCTCCTGCCTCCTCCTCCCAAGTAGCTGGGACTACAGGCGCCCGCCACAACGCCCGGCCATTTTTTGGTTGCAGCCATCGTTGTTGTTTGGTGGGCCCGGGCTGGATTTGAACCCACCAGCTCAGGTGTACGTGGCTGGCGCCTTAGCCTGTTGAGCCACTGGTGCCGAGCCATTACTTTTAAAAATTAAAAAGTTGCTTCTAAATTTTGAATCTCTTTCATACCTCATAGCAGAGTGATAAATCTGTCAGAACCTTTCTCCCAAAATATGTAATAGGCCTGCCCAAGGTGAACATTTCATGTTATACTATCAACCAAATTTCCCTAGTAAAATGGCCTAAACTCACTGTAAGTTAATACTAGAACGCCCGGTTCATTAAAGCAAACAAATCTTTAGAAAGTCAAAATAAGATTAAAAAAAAAAACCCTAATTTCCCTTTAAAAATAGGATAGAAGACTTGCAAAAGAAAAGAAAGAAAAAAGAAAATAGATGCAGGCTAAGTTAAAGGCCAAAGAAAAGGTCGCAAAGCAAATAGATTTTTGTTTTCACTGTATTTAACAAACTGTCTTCTGATCCCAAAGAACCGATAAAACTAACCAGTTTTACTTCCTGTCACATACAACAAGTTTTAAATACTTTCTAATCACAGTCTGGGTAAATCACGTAAGTCATGAAACAAAGGCGTGGAAATTTAAAAACTAAGCAGGCTGGCACAAATGACTCAATAAGCAAAGCAACGCCTTTTTCCCCCGTAAAATGCACCGCATTCAAAGACTTGTAAAAAGTAACGGTGGAATTATGGGAAAGAGCAATATTTAACTCTCTCCCTACTGCAGTAGACTTGAAAATTTCTCATAAAACACAAGGTTTGACTTTTTGGTTAGATTGGACTTCTTTCTTGCACAGCAGCGATCTGTCCAGAGGAGGTTCCTTACAAAGAATAAATAAGAGCTCTGAGAGCCTCACGAATTGCCTAAGTCCCCCACTGTGGCCGCAGCTCAGCCGAGCGCCGGGGTCTAGGCTGAGACCAGCGCTACGCGGTGGCGAGTGCTCTCCGCAATGAACGGCCTAGCTGGGGGAGTTGGGAGGGATCTGCAAAGCACAGGCAAGGGGCGGAGGGGGCAAACCGAGGCAGGTCTGGGGCGGGTCAAGCCCCGGTTCCTTCAACCTCCTCGGCGCCTCCACCCGACCCAGACAGACACTTACTGAAAGACATTTTCTGGGTTATCCATGGCGAGAAGCTGGCTGCCCGTAGCCCGTCTTGTGCCACGAGCTAGGAGCCACAGCCGATTCGAATCTGGCGCGCAGCCGCAATCGCGGCGCCGAGCGTTTTCAGGGCGTCTGGCCATTGGCCCCGGCTGCAGAGTGCTGGCCAATCGCCACGGCCGTTGCCGGGAGACCAAGTTCCCGCCTTCCCCCGCCCCTGCGCTCCAAAGCTCCTCCCACTTCCTCCGGCTCTCTTTTGAACAGAAACCCTGCAGCTGCCTTAGCCGCTCCTGGGTGTCTGGCCTGCGGCGCCGGGAGCAGGCGCTAGCTTGGCTCACCGTAGGGAACTTTTTTTTTTTTTTTTTAAAGCCAAATTGTAACAGGTTTACATAATTACACCATTAAGCCATCATCCCAGGGAAAGCTTCGCGGGGAAAAACTGCCTCGGTCCTTGGGTCCTTGGGTTTGTACTCTTTGCCTAAATATATAAACCAGAATCATGTGTGGTTCATGGAAAGAGGAAAAGTAATCCCGTTGGTAGGGTTGAATGGGGGAAACGTTGCTGTTGCTCACTGCCGCAGACCCGGGGGAAACGCCCGCCTGTAGTTTAGGACAGGGTCCCCAGCCTTTTGGCACCAGGGACCGGTTTCAGGGAAGACGGTTTTCCACAGACGGGAGTTTCGGATGACAGCTTCACATCAGATCATCAGCGGATTGCATCTCCCGTTTAGATACTCAAGCATTAGATTCTCAAAACGAGCGCACGACCTGGTCCTTCACCTGCGCACAGTAGGGTTTGTGCTCCTAGGAGACTCTAACGTCCGCAATCATCTGACAGCAGGGGGAGCTCAGACGCTGATGCCAGCGATGGCCGGAGGCTGTAAGAACAGAGGAAGCTTCCCCGGCTAGCCAGCCCGCTGCTCACCTCCAGCTGTGTGCGCCTTCCACCCTCTTCCCACGCTGCCCAGAGGGTTGGGGACCGCAGGCTGAGGAGATGGCGGGTGGGGATGACAGGGACAACCTCCATTCCTGACAGTTTTCTATTCAGCATCCTTGGCTGTAAGAAAACCTCGATGGTGAAGCCAGTGAAGTCTTAGTCCCAGACTGTAAAATGCTGTGGCAAAAATTAGGGAGTGATTCATCTCAATTCTCACAGAAAAAGCTGAGTGGTTTTTGGCTTGGCGACTACATGCGACGTGGGGGCACATTGGGGTGGTGGACTTTGGGCCTTGATGTAACTGATCTGGAGGCTGTGTGGGGGACACAAGGAACTGGAGCTGTTCCCCTATCCAGATGCTAATTAAAATAAGAACAGTTTAGGTAAATTGTAGAACGCCAGTGAGAATGGTTTCAATATCTTTTTTGGGACCAAGCACCCTGGAAACCAAGTTCTTAGGAATCATAAAATCAAAAATAGAGACCTTGTAAAGGAGTCCAGATGTCTACGAAGTATGTAATATGCTGATGCTTCCAAACTAAGAGTGAGTTGGAAAAGAGTTAGCTTAGCCTTCTCTGACCTTGGTTTTTAATAACTTCCCATTCTCCCTCTTGAGATTGTTTCAAGGGCCACTTGGTAAGGCAAGTAAAATATACAGAGCTATTCATGTGATTACCTTCCTTTTAGAAAGAGGTTGTGTGGCTGCTTTGGCTTCCTTAGGCCTCTTAAGTTAAATGACTTAAAAAAAAATTAGTAGCTTCTGAAAGTCCTAATGCTCACAGAGTACAGAATTTTGTCCAGTGTGTTGATTATTTTGGATTTACATGTGTGGTTTAATACTCTCTCTGGGGTATTTAGATAGCCCACTAGTTCTGCTAACTGAGACACTTTTGGTCCCACCAATTCAGCTTTTCAACCATCTCTGATAGTGGCTCAATCAGTATCACTTAGGAAATGTTGAGTGAGAATCCTTCATGAACTAATTGCTAATTACAACCTTGTCCAACTCAAACAGAACTTGTCCTAAGAAACTAGTGATTTTGCCTGGTACATGAAAATACAGATGGAGATAATTGTTTAAAAGGTGATATACAATATGTGTATCTATAGCCACACACACACCCATATATACAGAAAAGCCAAATGAGAGTTCAGACTATATCTACTAAGGATGTTCAGAGGATGGAGAGGTAATGGGGACCTGTTAGATATAGCTTCACAGAGAAGGTGAGGGTTTGAACTAGGCCTTGAAGGTGGGGGTGGATATAGGTGAGGTTGAGCTCAGGAGAGATAATCTCAGGTGTAAATCAAGACTATAGGAGGAGATCACTCCCGAGGTCTGTGTTAATGAGTAGTAGAGATTCTCTTTTAAAAGATTAATTTGGTATTTTGATGTCAAATCTTGAATTCTAGATTTAGACTTTTGTACCTGATTATAGTAGTAACTGGGTCTTTGGGGAACAAATAAAAGTTGTGATTAGCTTTGAACAGTGGCAGTATTGTAGCTAATGAGGTTTAGCCAAGGCACGATTATTACCAATTGAACACTTCTCAATACCCCACTGTGAGGACTTGCAATATAGTTGACACTGGCAATTTTTGACAGTTGCTATGGAGACTAACAAAAGAAGAGTTGCGATTATATTATTTTCTAAAAGCCACAGAGATTGTCTGCCCTCCTTCACCTCTGCTTATAGAGGTTCCTCTCCCTGAGGCTTCCTTATGGGTAAGGTATTCTGGATGTTTTTCCATAATGCCCCTTTAAAAAGGCACCTTGACCCCCACCCCCTATAAAACCCCAATGCCAATCACTATGGGTATGTTCAACAGTGATAGAAATAAATCAGTAGGGTTGTCTGCAGTGATTAGAAACTAAGTTTTCTAGGAATAATTTCCTGGCTTAATCAATGATATCCCTTTATCCTCACTTACCAAAGTCCCCCCCTGTCATTCTTAGTCTGAGGAAAAATTATTTAATAAATGATCTTCCCACACAATGTGTTCATCTTAACGTCCCTGTTAGGTTAACATAACCTAAATCCTGAACCTGGCAGTATTCTGGATTTATTGGAGAGAGGGGTGGGATGGGGAGTAATTTTCAGAGTTTACACTGGCACTGGAGACAGAGAGAATGGAAGGTAAAGGGGTGAGTCAGAAGAAGTCTCAGAACACAATGATGTCTTCAATACATAACAAAAAGATTCAAAGAGAATTTGGAGGCCTGGGAGAATTAACAGAATCAGGCCATTGAAGCTGGGGGAAGGCTGCTACTTTGGTTTCAGACATGTTGAGTTGGAGGGGTTACCCTGTCCTTTTACAGGGTAAGCCGAGGCACAGGAGAAGGAGAGCAAAGACGGATGAGATTCACAGACTTTAGAAGCCTATTGAAGGAAGTTTCATATGCCATTTCTTTTCTTTTCTTTTCTTTGTAGAGACAGAGTCTCACTTTATTGCCCTCTGTAGAGTGCCGAGGCATCACACAGCTCACAGCAACCTCCAACTCCTGGGCTTAGGCGATTCTCTTGCCTCAGCCTCCTGAGTAGCTGGGACTACAGGCGCCTGCCACAACACCCAGCTACTTTTCTGTTTCATATGCCATTTCTTAATCCTAGGAGGATTCTTAGTTTTTTCTGAGAGCTTCACATAATTATCTTTAAATGGAAGAATAAATGAAGAACCTCTGAATAGTTTTATACTTTGATGAAAAAAAAATCCAAAAAGCCCAAAGAAATACAGGCAACTTATATAAATCAATATAAAGGAAAAACTACTAAAGGACTGGAATCTTTAAAAAACTCACTTGGGCCTCTGACAGCACTCGAACTTTTGTCTGTTCTCACCCTTGTCCTTTTTAATCTTCTCTGACTTTTTCCCTTGGGCCTGAGTTGAGAGTAAAGAACTTGTCATGGAATATCTGAGAGTCTGTTAGGTAGTAATCCTTGCTTCATAAATCCATCCCTTCCTTTCCTTTTGGGCATCATTGTTGCCTTAGTGCTTCTATTACCTTATGTCCCCCAACTTCCCCCAGAGTGGGAGTGTGCAGGTGTGCCTTGGTCTGGGTGCGAGCTATGTCTAATTATAGGCCTTTCCTGCAATAGGTGCAGAAATGTGCAGCCATTACTCTCTCTTCCTCTCTAACTCTAATTCATCTCATAAGCTGATTTCAATATTAAATATCCATCTATAAGAAACGATTCTAATAGGTTTCTATAATTCTTAGGAAGGCCAATAGTATCTTCATTTAGATATGGATTTTCAGTGACTTGTTATTCCAACATCATAATTTCCAAACATATTGGAGGAGGAAAACCAGGCCACATCAGGGTACCTGCTCCAATCTAAGAAGCAGCAAATGGACAAATGGCATCAAATCTCAATCTGAGTGTCAATTTCCTGATCTATAAAATGAAAAAAGAAATTGTCTTCATAATGTTTACTTTGACTTTCACTATCATAGAACCTCATAAGATTTTCCACCTAATTCCTGAGGTCTCTTGAGTTGTCACACTATATCATAGTCAGTGCTATGTTTCAAAAGGTTTCTAGATTGTATTGGTTCGATGTAAGCAAATGATCATAGATACATATGTATCTCCTTTCCCTGAGAAATTTAGAGAAATTTGGGTAGGAGTATTAGATGTGTGGCTAACTATTGTGCCCTAAAACAACATATAAGGCTGGAGATTTATACAATAATTAGAATAGCTACAGGAAATAGACGAGTGATACATGGGATGATAAAATATTAAGATTAAAGTTTATATGCAGAAAGGAGATATATACCTCCATTTTAGAAATGTTTTTTCTTGTGACTTCACAAGTTGCCTATGGGACAAAAGCCCAGAGTCCACCCTGTATTACTACAGCCTAGGAGGAAGGATGGAAGGGGGGATGGGGTTGTGGCTCTCTGTCCTCCCAAAACTTCCCCAGTAATCTTTAATAGAATGTGCAGTCCAGCATGTCATGCTGGTATTTGAATAAAGAGCCTAGTGAAATGTTATTTCCATTTGGAGTGTGGCAACAGAGACCAGAGGCCCTATCCCTCTCTCTTTCCTGTTTTTTCCTGTTGGAGATAACTTGATTCTTCATAAATTTAGTTGTGCATCATGGCTGCTTGCATGCTCCCCAAACTGGCCTATCTCAGCTCTGGGCGCCTCTTCAGACTCCCTGCCTCGTGTCAGCTACAAACTTCTTTGGCTTCTGTTCTTGAACACTGGTTGGATCCTTCCATTGCTGTGTAGGTTGTGCTGACTTGAATTCTGGACAAACTGTTCACTAATACTTAGGAAACCAGATATAGCAAACTTTAGTCTTGGAGTCAAAAGCCTACATGAGACACGTCACCTCCCTTCATTAAGGGTATTTTCCTAAATTTCTAGGTCTCAGTCCCCTCCAACTAGGCTCCTCAAATGCTAGTTGAGTGGGATAATTTCCATGATCAATGCCAGAGTCTGGCTACTGATCATGGCTATTCTCAAGCCTTCCTCTGTCACCAGGCACCTAGTATATACCTTGTTTTTCTCTCTTCTTCATAGATTCTATCTCCTATCCTATCTCTGTGACTTACAAAATAGGATGGATGAGAAGGTCTCTTCAGATCCCACCACTTTTCTTTGGACCCCTGAAAATTTGTTCAAATGGATATATTAAAAACATCTTGTAGAATTCAGATGTTAGCCTAATTTTTATTTTCCGCTTTTTTCCTTTATATGTCTTCCTAAATCTTTTCCTTCTCTTTTGTTGATTGATGGCAAATCTCACTTCATCACTTTTCTCCTCCACAAAAGAACTGTTTTATGCTCACTTTCAGTAGAGAGATGGCCTGATAGGATATAAAACTGTTAGATTGTTTAACTGGCCCCAGTGCCACAGAAGTCTTAGACCAGAAATTTATTTTTTCGATTTGGGAATTTATTTTACAAATGCTTACAACAGTTAAGTCGCATTTAGTTCTAAGCACAATAAATCACCCTTACTAAAAAATAAATAACTGGAAGATTTTATATTGAAAAAGAGATTGTTGGGCAAAAATACCAAGTACTTGAAAAAGTACCTTCAATTTGAGATTTATGAGGGAAATTTCTGCCCTTGAATTGCTGGGTAGTGATTGAAGACATAAATAGTGTATTTCCCACATAAAAGTTTTATTGACAAAATACCACCCTGAAGTTGATTAGAAGCTTAAGGAAGGAAAGAAGGGAGGAGTTCTGGCTTCTCTGAAAAAAATCACCACTCAAATCATACATCAGGGAAGCGTTAAGCTCTTAGGAAAAACAGCCAGCTGCCACCAGGCCCTGGCCAGCTTTATCATAGAGGTGGTGGTTTGGGCATGCAGGCTGAGATGGTATAGTTGACTATACCTCTCTTGATGTGATGACTGACCAATCCCTTTCTTGATTCTGACAGAGGCCTTCTGTTTCTGCCACACCTGGGTATAGGCAATTGAATTCTGGCCCACACTTAGCATCAGACTCCATAGGTTTAAGGGCAAAGTTCCCAACAAGATTATCCTTACATCAGATGCCAGCCACAAATTCAGGGGTTCCCAGGCCACCAACACTTCAGACTGACTGGCTACCAAATTGGGAGTTCCAGGAACCCCCACCCCTCTGCCTCAATAATTCACTAGAATGACTCCCAGAACTCAGGACAGTTCTATGCTTTTGATTATAATTTTATTATGAAGAATACGCATAGGATTAGGTCTGAGAGGGTCTTGGACATGGAGCTTCCTTCCATGTCATCTCCCCAAGTAGTTGGGGTGCATCACTCTGCTGGCACAATGGTGTGTTCACCAATCACAAAGCTCCACTGAACTTCAGGGCCTGGAGTTTTTATTGAGGTTTCATTACATAAGCATGATTGATTAAATCATTCACTACGTGATTGAAATTGATCACCAGTGCCCTGTAGGTCTGGAGAACTGGCTGATATCATAGGGCTCAAAGCCCCAACCCTGTAATCATGTACTTGTCATTCTAGTGACCAGCATCCTGAAGCTATCTAGGGGCCACTGTGGGATTGCTTCTTTAGCATAACATAGACACTTCTACCACTCAAGAAATTCCAAAGTTTTTTAATTCCAGGTACCCAGGAAAATGACCAGATTTTTTTATTATATCACAGAGGTGATCTTTATCTTTAAGGATAAGCTCAAAATTTTATTAGCTTTAGCAACATCTCTACTTTACGAAATTATCTATACTCTCTGGAAAGCTACATTGCCCTCTTACCAAATTGAAAAGTAAGCAATATTCTTGCTCAGATTGGTTTTGCTTCTGATTCTTCAACGAGCTGGACACTTCCCAATCTAGAGAAAAGAGATGAGATACCGGCTCAGATTTGACAACTTAAAAACATCCAGTTTCAGAGGGGAGGGAGGCAAGATGGCTGACTGAAGCCAGCTTTTGGCTGAGGCTCCCATCCAGAGAGATAAATAATGGCCAGAAATAACCCAATAAAGTGGAAGATTGGGAGCTGAGCTGAGAGAGAGGATCAATAGGTTCACATCACCCCTGCTGTGACAAATTTCAGGTACAAAACCCAACCCAAAGAGGATGGGAATCCTTCCTCTACCCTCACCCCCAGGAGAGTGGCTTGAGGTGAGTAGAGAACAAAGGACCTTTTGTTTCACCAGAGGGGAGAGAATGACTAAGGGCTGGGACTCCCTCCATGGAGAAATACCACTACAAGCCCAGGCAGTCTCTTGCTTGGGCCAAGAGTTGGTCTAATATTCTCCCTACCTTCCTGAACTCCCAATCAACCTCTTCACCCTCTCCAGGGGTTCTGGAAGACTACCCCCTGCAAAATCTGGAGTGTTTCACAGATTTTTGCTAGGACAGGGCACCTCATGAGCTGTAGGACAGTTGTGCTGAAACTATACCTTTAATAGAGGCAGGGAGTCACAAGGGGAGAGAGACTTGCCCCATGTTGGAAAGAGCATAGCTTGGGTCACACACTACCGACCACCAGGGACTGTGGCCCACAAGCTCCCTGGCTTAGCAGCCCCTGGTGGGTGGCTTGGCTCCCCACCAGGCTCCTGCAAACTGCAGCCACAACAGTGACTCTGCCCTCCAGCTTCCCACCTGGCTCCTGCAGCATGAAACCAGGGGTCAGAGGGTCCACCCTCTGGTTCCCTGCCAGGCTCCTGTGACCCTTGCAGTTGGTAGCAACGCCCTCCAGCTCTCCACCAGCTCCCATGACCTGCATACAGCAGTACCCCAGACTGGTGGCACCACCCTGACAGTGGCAGTGCCACCCCTGACAGTGGTGGCAGTTCCATGTTCCTTCCCGCTAGGGTCAAATTGAGCTGCCAGTGGACCCCCACAGCCTAGATGCTGAAGACCTTTTGAGCTCTCCCACATGATCAGTGTTTGTGTCAACCAGCACAATTGGTTTGGAACTCTTGACCTGGGCCAATCACCGGGAGACCCACTAAGGTTGTACCCTAGTTATGTTGTTGTGGGAGTGTGGGATTCTCCCCTTCCAGTTCTTGTCTGGCGGGAGGGCAGGATGTCTTAGTTGCTTATGTATTTCCACAGCTGAGATTTCAGCCCAAAGCCGCTGATTAACTAGGATTGGACAGAGACTAGCTGAATACTGGTCAGCCCCATCTAGCTCCACTACACCAAGCAGGTCCCCAGAGTTTCAGGCAGTAGTTCTGAATAGGACCTTTGTAAAGCTCTAAGGGAAAAGCCACAATCACCAGTCCCAGTTCTTTAGTAAAGGGCTGGTTAATTACAACTCTAGGAGCCCTCAATTCAATTTCAACTTGCCAGCTTCTATAGCCAAATGGTGAAAAATATTAATGGGGCGGAATCAGTGGGAAAACTCTGGAAACATGAATAATCAGAATAGATCAACTCCCCCATTCATAAACAAATGGCTGTTTCGAATTCAGAATTTGGATTGCAAATAAGATTAACAGAATGGAGGTAGAGATGGAATTAGAAATTCAAGGAGAAATTAAAAACTTGTCTCAAGAATTCAGTGAATTCAAAGACAAAATCACCAAAAATTTTGACACATTGAGGGAAGAACTTGCAGCCTTCAAAGATCTGAGAACTACAGTATAATCCTTCAGTAACAGAATGGAGCAGGCAGAAGAAAGGATCTCTGACATTGAAGACAAAGCTTTTGAATGCTTCCAAACACTCAAAGAGGAAGAGAAGTGAAGAGCAAAAATGGATCATTCCTTGAGAGAATTGTGGAACCACTCCTAAAGAGCAAACGTTTTCCTCATAGGAATCCCTGAAGGAGAAGAGGATGGTCTGAAAGACGCAGATACTCTACTCCAAGAGATAATTGCAGAGAACTTCCCAAGCATGGCAAGAGATACTGAAATTCAGATAGCAGACAGTTTCAGATCTCCAGCACAGCTCAACTCAAATAAAGCATCTTCTAGACACATTCTAATTCACTTCACCAAAGTTATATGAAGGAGAAAATCCTGCAAGCAGCCAGACATAAGAAAATCATAACCTACAAGGGGAAGAATATTAGAATGACTGCAGATTTTTCTGATGAAACTTTTCAAGCCCGAAAAGGATGGTCATCAACCTTCAGTCTCCTAAAACAAAACAACTTTCAGCCCAGGATCTTGTATCCAGCTAAATTGAGCTTCATTTATGATGGAGAAGTTAAATAGTTTAATGACATACACACGTTGAAGAAATTTGCCATAACCAAACCAGCTCTTCAGGATATCCTCAGGCCCATCCTCCATAATGACGAGCACAATGCTCTTTCACCAAAATAAACTCACTCTGAAATTCTCCACCAAATCCCAACTTCCACAGTGGTGAAAGGATTCAAAATGTCCACTGGACTTTCAAAAAAACTTGACACCCAAAATACTACCAGGATTATCAATACTCTCAATTAATGTGAATGGCTTAAACTGTCCTCTTAAGAGGCACAGGTTGGCTGACTGGATACCAAAACTCAGGCCAGATATCTGCTGCATAGAAGAATCTCATCTTACCTTAAAGGATAAATATAGATTCAGAGTGAAGGGATGGGCATCTGTAAGCCAGGCAAATGGAAATCAGAAAAAAGCAGGGGTGGCAAATGTTATTTGAAGATAAACTAGACTTTAAACCAACAAAAGTAAGGAAAGACAAGGATGGTCACTTCATATTTATTAAGGGAAACACTCAGCATGATGAAATGTCAATTATTAATATTTATGACCCAACCAAAATGCTCCTCAATTTATAAGGGAGACCCTAACAGACATGAGCAATTTAATATCTCCCATTGCTATAATAATTTGAGATTTTAACAACCCTTTGGCAGTGTTGGATAGATCCTCCAATAAGAAACTAAACAAAGAAATTTTGGACTTAAACTTCACCATACAACAATTGAATTTAACAGACATCTACAGAACATTTCATCCTAACAAAACTGAATACACATTCTTCTCATCAGCCCATGGAACATCGTCCAAAATTGATCACATCTTAGGTCACAAGTCTAACCTCAGAAAATTTAAAAGTATAGAAATTATTTCCTGTATTTTCTCAGATTATCACATAATAAAAGTTGAACTCACCAATAACAGGTATCGGCATACTCATACAAAGAGATGGAAACTCAATAACCTTATGCTGAATGATAGTGGGTCATAGATGGATGAGATTATGAAGGACATTGTCAAATTTTTGAAACAAACCAATAATGAAGACAAGAATTATCAGAACTTATGGGATACTGCAAAGGCAGGCCTAACAGGGAAATTTATAGTGCTGCAAGCCTTTCTCAAGAGAACAGAAAGAGAGGAATTCAATAACTTACTGGGATATCTTAAGCAACTGGAAAAGGAAGAAAATTTCAACCCAAAACCCAACAGAAGAAAAGAAATAACTAAAATTAGAGCAGAATTAAATGAAATTTAAAACAAAAGAATTATTCAAAAGGTCAATGAATCAGAAAGTCAGTTTTTTGAAAAATTCAACAAAATTGATAAACCTTTGGCCAAACTAACCAAAAATAGAAAATTAAAGTCCATAGTATCATCAATTAGAAATGAAAAAGGAGAAATAACAACAGATACCTCAGAAATTCAAAAAATCTTCAATGAATACTATAAAAAACATTATTCTCAGAAATATGAAAATCTGAAAAAAATTGACCAATACTTGGAAGTGCCAAATTCCTAGACTTAATCAGAAAAATTGGAAATGCTGAGCAGACCTATATCAAGTACTGAAATAGAATCAACTACATGAAATCTCCCAGAAAAGAAGAGTCTGGGACCAGATGGCTTCACATCAGAATTCTACCAAACCTTTAAAGAGGAACTAGTACTTATATTACTTAACCTTTTCCAAAACATAAAAAAAGAAGGAATACTTCCCAAAACATCCTATGAAGCAAATATCACCCTGATCCCCCAAACAGGAAAAGACCCAACAAGAAAAGAAAACTATAGACCAATATCTTTAATGAACATAGTTGCAAAAATGTCCAAAAAAATTCAGCAACGCATCAAACGAATTATACACTATGACCAAGTTGGTTTTATCCCAGGGTCTCAAGGTTGGTTCAATATATGTAAATCTATAAATATAATACATCACGTAAACAGACTAAAAAACAAAGGCCATATGATTCTGTCAATAGATGCAGAAAAAGCTTTTGACAATATCCAGCATCCTTCCATGATCAGAACACTTAAGAAAATAGGTATAGAAGGGACTTTTTTTTTTTTTTTTTTGTAGAGACAGAGTCTCACTTTATCGCCCTTGGTAGAGTGCCGTGGTGTCACATAGCTCACAGCAACCTCCAACTCCTGGGCTTAGGCAATTCTCTTTCCTCAGCCTCCTGAGTAGCTGGGACCACAAGCGCTCACCACAATGCCCGGCTATTTTTCTGTTTTGCAGTTTGGCTGAGGCCAGGTTTGAACACTCCATCTTAGGTATATGGGGCCGGTGCCCTACTCGATCAGCCACAGGCACCGCCCAGAAGGAACTTTTCTTAAACTGATAGAGGCCATCTACAGCAAACCCACAGCCAATATCATACTGAATGGAGTAAAATTGAAAACATTTTCACTTAGATCAGGAACCAGGCAAAGTTGTCCATTGTCTCCTCTGCTTTTTAACATTGTAATGGAAGTCTTAGCCATGACAATCAGGCAAGAAAAGGTGATCAAGGGTATACAAATAGGGTCAGAGGAGATCAAACTTTCACTCTTCACAGATGATATGATTTTATACCTGGAAAACCCCAGGAATTCAACCTCAAAAATCTTAGAAGTGATCAAGGAATACAGTAGCGTCTCAGGCTACAAAATCAATACTCACAAATCAGTAGCTTTTATACACATCAATAATAGTCAAGCTGAAAAAACAGAAGATGAAACAATATTTCATCGAAGAATTGTTTCATCTTCTGTTTTTTCAGCTTGATTATTGTGCCAAAGAAGATGAAATATTTGGGAATTTACCTAACAAAGTATGTGAAAGAACTCTATAAAGAGAATTATGAAACTCTGAGAAAAGAAATAGCTGAAGATGTTAACAAATGGAAAAACATACCATGCTCATGGCTAGGAAAAATCAACATTGTTAAAATGTCCATATTACCCAAAGCAATTTACAAATTTAATGCAATCCCTATCAAAGCACCACTGTCATACTTTAAAGATCTGGAAAAAATAGTACTTTGTTTTATATGGAAGCAGAAAAAAACCTCAAATAGCCAAGACATTACTCAGAAATAAAAACAAATCAGGAGGAATCATGCTACCAGACTTCAAACTATATTATAAATCTATAGTGATCAAAACAGCATGGTATGACACAAAAATAGAGTAGATGTATGGAACAGAATTGACAACGAAGAGACGAACCCAGACACTTATCATCATTTGATCTTTGATAAGCCTATCAAAAACATAAATTGGGGGAAAGATTTCCTATTTAACAAATGGTGCTGGGAGAATTGGCT